>VUYV01000029.1:3906835-3973994 GCA_008711295.1 Anarhynchus alexandrinus
GACCCTTGAGTCCTTCCCTTCCTCCTGAAGCTGTAGCGCTCGCAGTGTCCGACATTTGCTGCCCACTGCTGGGAGTGCACAGCTTCCTACTGATATAATTGGCTGAGTATAATCTTTGTATATTCTGTATTGGTGTCGGGATCAATATCGGTTCTTTAGTGCTGTTAATGTTAATTATCTAATCTTATTCTATTAAATCTGTTTATACTTCAGCTCCCGGGTTTCCTTGTTCTTTCCCGATTCCCTTTCCCAGGTGGGGAGGGGTCATCGGGTGATAGCATGATTGTCTAAATGACAACAAATTGTTATGGGACTCTCAAACCATAACACAATGAAAAAAGATTTCTAAGATGAGAAATGCATAAGTATTCTTTCAAACAGTAACAAGTTATAACACTGGGTGCTTGTGTTAATGTTGGTAAGTCATGGCCTAAAGAAACTAGATGTATGTAAACAACAAAATAACTATTTGAAAGTCTTGGTTCTGTAAGCATTTGTACAAATTATTCCAGTAAGCTTGCAGGTGCTGGATTTTTTTTCCCTTGTAATTTAATTATTGCAAATTACAAAGACATTAATATTTTTGAATTACCCTCAAAAAAGAATGGTTTTAGAGAAAAATGTTCAGTTTTAGTATTTAATTTAAAAGATTTATTTAGCTTATAATAACAAAAATTAAAATCAGTAATGAAAGTCTTTTTGCAATAAAAATTCTGTCAGCTCTAACACAGAAAAAAATGCCACCACTCTGTCTAATCATTATTTTTTCTCTCTTTTTTAAAGAAAACTTTCAACATTGATGTATTGTTGCAGAAGACTTTATATGATAAGAAAGAACATTTTCTAGCAGGAAAATATTCCCTTGGTAAAAATTCCTCCAGCTTTAAAAGTGCTTTAACTGACTAAGGAAGAGCAACCGTGAAATGATTACATACAAAATTCTGTCAACTGTGCTAGCTAAACACATCCCCCTCTTCCCAAAAAAGCAGAGAAAAATACCTGATCCTAATCTCTTCCAGATATTTAAACCTCAGATCTTATTTATAATAAGTTGTAGGTAACGAGAGGAAAGGATGGTCTTAAGTTTAGATTATCCCTTCAACAGGACTATTAAGCACTAATTGCTGCATGTGATATTAGGTTTTAAGCAGGAAGCAGCAATCTTATTGAAAATTTCTAGACCTTTATGTAACATGACAAGGGAATATTAAAACTTTCTAAAACTGCTTGGTTCCTTCTTGCCTCCATTTGATTGTATGTAACTTCTGTGAATTATTCCAAAGGAAGGCACATACATTTTGTTTCCTGTCTTTAGATTATAAAGCTAGTCTTCTTTTTTCTTAGGATGTAGTAGTATGCAAAATATATTCAAGGTTTGATAGAATATGGTAGAGTCATTCCCTGTCAAACAGAAAATAAAATCCAAGAGACAATCTTCTCATAAAGTAAAAAAAAAAAACCAAAATAAAGCAGGGAACGAATGGCTGCATTTTTATTTGTACATATGAATCTACTTACTTATACATCCATAACGTAGTCCCAGATGCCCTGTCTACTCATTAGCTCATGGTTTCTTGTAGCTATCGTAACAGCTGGGTTTCTTCAGGACATACTGAATTTTGAAGTGGCCACCGGATTTGCTGATCAGCTAACAAGGGCGTTTCATGCGAGGAGGAGGACTGGACAAAAGCATAGTTAGGCTTACAGAAGAACAAGATCAGCATATTAAGTCTGACAATTCTGTGGAAAGGGTACAAAAATTATGTTTATTTAATAGAAACTTACCATACTGTTCACATAGACAGTTGTGCTCTTTTGAAATCAAACATCTTTGAACTTGCAAGTTTGAAGATTGAAAGTTGGTCAGAGTCTCCTTGAGGGAAAAAAAGGCTTTTGCTCAATTGCTGGACAATGCTCTGCATTCAAGTAAAATGGAAAATAGGTTAAGGTGTCTTTATATGCAAACATCTCCTATTGATTTAAAAATCCAGTCTGGCAAAATACGGAGTAGATATTTAAAATGTGCATAGTGCATGAAATTACCTCACATTATGGGTAATGCATGCCTTGTAGCAATTATGTCACTTATGCTTACACTAATTAAGTGTTGATGTGTGAGCACTAAGTTGCAATGATGTTGTTAACTAATGTACATAAATATTCCCTTTAAACTGTAATTGCACTTTGCCATAACTTAAAAGAAGATATGCTCAACTGGAAGTATACAGTTCTGTTACCTTAAGGAACAGATTACAAACTTCAGACTGTCAGTAAATACAATGCTTGAATTCTATGTTTTAACTTAAAGGGGAAAAAATCCTTTTGTCATGGAGCTTACAATATACAATGCTGTCAGAAAAATTTACATTATTACCCATTTAAAAGGGCAGCAGTGATGTGCAGGGTAAAACAGTACAGCCCACAAGGGCTAAATATCCCAAACCTGAAGGATGCAGTGTGCCTTAATCCACAATTTATTTGCAGTAGACATTAACTGCATTGCATTTCTGTCATAAGAACAGAGTTGATCTTGGGAAAATTTGTAGTGTTCTACCCATTTGGTGGACACAAGATTTATGACAGCCTAAATGTAATGTCGTTCTGCTTTTAACACTAGAAATCCAGCCTCTGTTTTAAATCTGAGGCAGAGGAAGATTCAGAAGTGTGTGTTGTCTGGAATTAACTTTTTAACAAGTGCTGCTGCAGTACCATGAAACCACAGAGCAATACTGTACTAGGAGACACATCTCAGGTCATTGCAAGCCTCATACTATCCAGTTTTGGAAAATGATTAGGTAATTTTTTAAAAAAATATGCCTTTGTGATCTAAGAGCAAAAGGAGTAGCAGTGCTCTTTATCGTGTATGCAACAACATATATTGACTTGCACTAAGAAGAAAATGAGCAGAGAAAACAATGCTCTTACGATTCTAGACAGTGTCAGCTGTGGCAACAACTGCTATCCAATAAACCTCAATTATATTGAGAAAACCAATACTGTTTGGGAGAAAAAACAAGACGTTTATATGCTAAGTGCTGGGAAGGATATGAAATTCAGCCTCTGTCTTCAGTAAAAGATTGGGCTTGTTCTCCTTCCATTCAGGAAAAATTTTTCAGTTAGTTACTGCCTCTCACAGTATCCTTCTGGACAAAATGTCCAGCACACAGCTAGGCAAGTCCATAGTATGTTGGGTGAAGAACAGGCTGGTGAGTTGGGCTCAAAGGGTTATTTTAAATGGGGTTATGTCAGGCTGGTGGCAGTCACCAGTGGGGTTCCCCAGAGCTCAGTTTTAGGGCCAGTGCACTTTAATGTTTTTTATTAATGATCTGGATGCAGGAATTGAATGTACATTAAGTAAGGTTGCTGATAATACTAAACTAGGAGGAGCTGTGGACTCCCTCAAGGGTAGGGAGACCTTACAGAGAGATCTGGATAGACTAGAGAGCTGGGCAATCACCAACCATTTAACACGGCTGAGTGCAGGATTATCCACCTGGGATGGGGTAATCCCGGTTTTACATACAAACTAGTGGATGAGAGATTGGAGAACAGCCCTGCAGAAAGATCTAGGTTGATGGCAAGATGAATATGAGTCAACAGTGTGCCCTGGCAGCCAAAAGGGCCAACTGTGTCCTGGGGTGCATCAAATACAGCATAGCTATCTGGTCAAGGGAAGTGATTGTCCCACTCTACACTGCACTGGGGCAGCTCAGTACTGTGTGCAGTTTTGGCCCCCTCAATACAAGAAGGACATCAAACTGTTAGAGTGTATCCAGAAAAAGGCAACAAAGATGGTGAAAAGCCTTGAGGGCAAGACTTACAAGGACGTCACTTGATTTTTTCAGCTTGGAGAAGAGTAGGTTGAGGGGTGACCTCATTGCGGTCTACAGCTTCCTCAACAGGGGCAGCAGAGAGGGAGGTGCTGACCTCTCTCTGGTGACCAGCAATAGGACATGAGGAAATGGAATGAAGTTGTGTCAGGGGAAGTTCAGACTGGACATCAGGAAAATGTTCTTCACTGAGAGGGTGGTGAGTCACTGGAAGAGGCTGCCCAGGGAAGTGGTCACAGCACCAAGCCTGTCCGAGTTCAAGGAGTGTCTGGATGATGTTCTCAGTCATATGATTTAGTTTTAGGTAGTCCTGTGAGGAGCAGGGAGTTGGACTTGATGATTCTTATGGGTGCCTTCCAGCTTGAGATATTTTATGATTCTGTGTCTCTATGATTCTATGATTAGGAAGACAAATGTCCTAAGACTAGGACTAAGTGTTTTCCTGCATTTGTGATATGTAGCCAACACCAAAATTCTGATAAAACCTCATAGGTTTTGACTGAAGTTACAATTATATGGTTTTAGAAATTCGCGACGGACTGTCAAGAAAAAAGACAGTGAAAAAGAGCAGGTATACAACTTTTTCAGTCTAACAATGACTGTTTACCACAATGCAGCTTCATTGCAACCTTCAAAATACTTTTTTATTCCAGTGCAAGGAGAAAGAAAAAAAATTGGAAACTTTGAAAGTTGTCATCAAATAAGATTGTTGTCCTCCAGCCAGCTCTAACAGTAACAAAGAATAGCACCAAAAGTATTGCCTTCCCTCCAAAACCAGAGAATATGAAATAGAATGACTTGGCCTCAGAAGAGGCTAACTGACAGCACTGATGCCGTTTAGAACACAGTTTACACATAAAAACCTTCAACAGTTGCATGATCAAATGTATTAGTTCAGTTTAGTGTAACCATAAGATAGATATGTTGACAGAGGACAATACACGGACTCCTTTAGCCTGCAAAGTTTTTATGTACACAGCAGATAAAACATTGAAATCAAGAGACAAGCCAGTGCAAGTCTTAAATCCATCAGGGATATCATGTCCCCAGTGGCTTGTGGGAATATGTTTCAAAGCTCATAGTAGATGCACAACAACTAAAAGCCCGTTCTCCCAGGAATTTAAAGCTGCTGAGAGAGATGCTTGGAGGACCAGAAAGAACAAAAAATCTGTTTCACCAAGAGAAGCAATGTTACCATACATACAGTACATAAATTACTTGAAAATATTATCATAATTCACAATAAGAAAATCTTGAAGGTTTAAAAAGAAGCAGAGAGAACTTAAAGTACTCCTGCTGTTTCAATCTACATTAACCAGGTTTCTGTTCTGGTCCAGAAAATGAGCCTTTGAATTTGCTGAGTTTTTCAAACCTAGGTAATTACCTCTAATATTGTTGACAAAATATAACATTGGACATATTTTAAGAACACCCAACAAATCTAAAAAATTCACCCAATCTTTACCAAGAAAGTCAACATAGACTTTCTGCACTCTGAGTTTTGATGAATCATCACATTTAGTCCTGATTTTTCCAACCTGCTTCACCCATCCCTAACAGCAGATTTTCCCACGGTGGAAAGCTCAAATAGATTGTGAATATTTGCAATAACTTGAAAATGGATTAAGAGAAAATCTCTTTTCTGGTGGGAAGAGAGCAGCCAACATGGGACAGAACAAATCTGGGAATCCACAGAGAAGAAACTTCATGATGCAACATACCGCTGCTCCAAACAAATGAGCATCCCGATGGGCAGCTCAGTGCAATATTGTCTGTGAAGAACATGAGCACAGCACTAAACTGCCAGGCTTCACTCTCTGATGGCTGAATAATCCTTGTTGTATGTTATCTCGGTCTGGTCTACTAATAATGTTGTTTTACTGCTGGGGTGGAATTTGTCTTGACTCTTACTTCTGGACGTTCTCAGAAGAAGTGGAGAAGGCAGCTGGGCCCTCAGAATGTTTTTCTTCCAGAACATCCCTGCATTACCAGTCAGAATTGAGACCTAGATGTGAACTACATAAAAAGCAGAATAGCAAAAGACAAGAAACAAAATATAAAATGTCTGTTCATGGTGAGGAGTGGTCTGCATCACCTCTGGATCAGTGCAGAGAATGAACGTTGATTTTCAGAGGCCTAACTGTTCTGCAGAGGAGGAGGAGGCCATAGTACTCTGCTTCATGGAGTAAGCTACTCGTGTTGTGTTCACAGAACAACTTATTCTCTGGCTTCTTTGGCTAGAAAAGAGTAGAATAGAGCCATGGCTAAACCTGCCCTTTCCTCCCCCTCTGCTTCACTGTCCCATGTTAAGCCTCACATACAAAAGGCTTGCATGGGAAGAAGCTGTCAAATAAGGGCTATCACAGAATCATAAAATCATAGAGTATCTCCAGCTGGAAGGGACCCATAAGGATCATTGAGCCCAATTCCCTGCTCCTCGTAGGACTACCTAAAACTAAATCACATGACTAAGAGTGTCGTCCAGATGCTCCATGATCCAGCTCAAATTCAGTCATCTCCCTATAAAAGCAAATTTCTTTCAAAATAATCATGCAGATGCTTAACTTCATTTTAAAGATAGGGACGCTGAGAATGGGTCAATTCATGCAAAAGCAGAAGCTGATCTAAGCTAGCTGTCTAAGTTAGAGCTAATGTTTTGCAAGCCTGCCAGGCATGAATGATTGATGTATTTCTGTAGTATCATGTATCTGGTTTCCACTGTAATCAAATGTGAGTGCTAGAATGTCTACTGCTGTTAGTGGTGTATCTCGTGTCACAGCAGACGCCACGAAAAGATGACTCAACTCACGAAGCTGTCCTAGGTGCTACCAAATGCATGAAGTACAAATTGCAAAATGCTGACCACTTTCTCTGCCCCTGTCAAATAGTCTTGTCCAACATTTTGGTTCAGACTCTGTAACCTCATGTAACCTGGACTGGTTGGATTAGTAGCATCCCTGTGAGTGCTTTGTGGGCCTGTCATTGGCCTTTTTGTCCTGAGGTGACTTGAAGCCATTTCTTAGGCTGCTTGCCAAATCCTTGGGGTCACCCTTCAGCCAGCCAGGCCCCAGAGTAGCCCTAGAGCAAGGGAAGCTTCAGGCTATTTCAGACCCTTCCAGTGCCTTGGGTTTCTGCTTCTCCGGCTGCTTCTCTAGGCTGTCTGTTAGGAAGGAGAAGGTCCTTAATATCATCTATTCCCACCAAACTCAGCTGGCTTTCTCACACCTTCTGTTGCAAGACAATTCACCCTAAAGGAGGGAGACTGAGGCCATAGATTTTAGCAATACAACAGGAACCTCGAGTGCCTCCTGGAATCCAGAAGCCACTAGCTTACTGCCAGACAGGGTACTGGTGTTCTACACAAGGCATATATTTTGCATATGTGTAAGAAATATTGTATACAGATCTTTGTTATGCATTTCATTAACCAGATATTTGGATTCTGTTGTACTTACCAGGCTCCTTCATGCTATGTATGCTGTGCAAAGTGCAAGAAACACAAACATGCATTTTGCTTCTTATTTTGAAGTTATCCGCTTCTCTTTGACACTGGTTTGGGCTAATAAAAAAAAAAAATCAAGTTAGTTTTTAATTCAGATATTTTTTCCCTTTGCTTCCTTATCTGTTCCAAAGACTTAAGTGAGTGTTTAGATATGAAGCAATGGAAGAAGTAAAGGTCTGTCATGTTGGGATAAGGTATTAAGTAAGCCTCTGCAAACTCAGCAAGATCCAAGGTCACAAGACATTGCCTCTAAACAGGCACTGGTCATCAATAAAGAATTTAGTAGCAGCTAGTAAAAGACATCTGAGATGGTATATGGTGATTTTGAATGACAAAGAACTATCTTTGAAAATTTCTAACCATTGAAAGTTTCAGAAATTAGAAAACAGTAAATATTGAAGTGCCATGAAGCAGTGGGCAAAGCATCCTTCACTGATTCCAGAGAAAAGCAATGGGAAAGATCTTCGTGGTTACAGGGTAAGATGGCTTTTCTGATATAGCTACATGTAGGCCACTCAGGTATGTATTGATTAGATGTCTTTTTCGCTATTTCAGTAAGAATTCCATTACAGCCTGAAAACAAGTACTAGAAACTCCAGGACCAAAGAAAATTTTGCGGTAGGGAGGAGAAAGGAAAATTATATACTTAGACCAGAAGTTTCTTCTTATTCATATTGGCTGTCCTCACAACTATGTAACATCTGCATTTTATTTTTTTTTCTGTTTCCTGGAGAGTTTTTCTTTTATATGTGGAAGTGGTTTGTAATTTCATTTTTGAGAAGGCATTCTTGTCATCTTTTCTTCCTTGTAGTTCTCAAGGTGAGACATAGTAAACTAACCAGCACCTTTGTGACCTCTTGGTGTTGGGCTTCTTCGGGAAAGGATTAAATAGTCTGGCCAGATCATATCGCGATTTCTGTTTTCTATTCTGTATGTGACACCTCTGCTTTCTCTTCTGAGCAAGTGTATAACAACATTCTCTTTTCATCTTGTCGTGTTGGATTACAACAGGATGACAACAACAATACTCCACGTAAACTTTAAAGATTCTCAATCTGCTTTGTTTTCTCTCACTCTTTTCCTCACTTCTCCATCTCTTTCTTTGCTCAGAAAGGGTGTGGATGAGTTTTGAGGGGTCATAAAGGCAGATCCAGTAAAGCCAATGAAGAGTCAGCCAGGATTCCTTAGCTGTTATCACCAGCAAAAACATGACATCTGAAAAAACTTGACATAGATTGTCAGAGTGTTGGTAATCTAGTAGCCTGAGAAATTACCATCTTGGGCAGAAAATAAAGTCAATCACTGTCTAAAATGAAAATAAAATTTTATTTTACTTAGCCATTATAAGGAACTTCAGATAAGTTCTCAGTGAGTGAGCAGAATTTTAAACACTGAACACCAAAACCTGAGAGTTCGGGAGGCTTTTGGGTAAAATACAAAGGACTCGTCTCTCAAAGGTATGCCAGGAGAATTTGAGGTCAACCTTCTGCTTGGCTGTGGCATCAGGATGCGGTTCCTGCCTTCACTGAAGGCAAAGCTCACCTTTGATTTACAAGGAATCAAAAATCTACTCCACTTTCCTGCAGTGATGAAGAACCATTTGTGAAATACTTGGTTACTTCTTCACCTAATTGGTTACTGGACACAGTTGCTGTTCAATACTCTGTAGAAAAAAAGTCCGGGTCAAAGAAAAGGTACAGCACCAGAGGTAGGTACAGTGTCACATCCTTTTGTCATCTCCTTCCTTAAAGGATTGGGGGCTGTGAAAGCACAACTTTTTTGTGCCTTTCTTGTGTTTCTCTTAATTAGAAATACAAAGTAAAGTGATGAATTCTTTGCTGTACTTTCAGAAGAGGCTCTATCTATGCTGTCTTTTTCTTTTGTTGTAGTCTTGGCTGTCTTTTCCCCCTGAAGGTATTTATTTTAATATTCTGCTTTGTGGCTTTTATCATTCATTCTTTTTGACATAAAACTATGCTCAGCTGACACGAATGAGCTTATAAACTTTGTTCATGCTGTCATATTTTCCTGCTCTCATCAGAGAAAAGTGAGTAATCTCCGGTGAATAATTTGTTAAATTTAGCCTCTTTTTCCTCTCAAACTACATGATTTCCTCAAATGCATCTATTATTAGACAGTGTGGCACAAACACTGAGGGCTTTATTCCATTTATTGAATATGAATATTCAAAGTCTGAGCTGTTCCGTTTGGTAGAAAGAGGTCAGGAAAAGGACAACATAGTATTTCTCATTATTATTTTTCAAAAGCATCTTAGTGAGTTAAAAGCTGAAGTTGTCGCTAGGGTTGTTATGGGGAAGACTGAAATTCAATTTCTTTTTTAGCAATCATTATTTATCTGCTGTTAATGTTTCTAAAGAAATTGCTTTGATGACTTTTTTCCTGAACTTAGCACTGGTTGCTGTGGTTTGTATATTTGAGTAAAGCCCATTCAAATATCTTTGACTTTCATATTTGGACTTGTTTTAGTTTGCATGGAAGACTGATTTCTATGGCATGATATACAGAGATTCAGGATACTTTTATTCCAAGACTCAAATCAAAGCACGTAATGATGATTATTTTATTGCAATGTTGTAAAACTTTATAAAAAGCAAACACAAACTGAGAAAGCAGCTTAGTACAGTGAGAAGATTCACATTTTTGAGAAAATGTTATTTATTCAGAAAAGAAGACTGCTGACACTTCAGGTTATGTTTGTTTCTTTATCTGTCTCAAGCAATGACTACATGAAAAACCAAGACTTGAAGAAATTTTTCCCCCAACTGCTTAACTTGTCGGATTTGAAGGAACTGAGATCTCGGGTTTATGGTACCTGTTTGAATAAATGCAATGGTTGTTGCAGTTGCTGTATTTAGTGAGTAAAATGGATGCTGTATTGGCAGAACTACTTGGTTTATTCTGTACCAAAAAACTGGAAACCATGTTCTTGCACTTTTCATATCTTTGACTGCTGTAAGTTGTTCTGAAAGTAACAACACTGATAATTCTTCCCAGCTTTCTCCCCTGCCACGTGGGTGCAGGAACACTGCCAAGTGCATAGACATACTTTATTGTGAAGAAGATCAAATATCTTTAGTTTTGCTTTTCATCTTGTTTAACATGGGAGGAAATGAAAAAAAAAGACCTCCACCAACCAACCAACCAGCCATCCAAAAAACCCAATATCCCTTGCAGTTCTAAGTCAGCAGCAAAAGAACTGAATATGAAATCTGATTTGAAATTTTGAAGTTAAGTGAAATATTTTAAAGTAAATTAATGCACTAAATTCAGTACTTGTGACATTCCCCTTGAGCAAAGCCCGTGTTTGCAACCTGGTAAAAAACCCAAATGAAATTTAGTTAGTTCTTCATTTATTGGGAAATGCCAACTCTCTGGAAATGTATCAAGCAACTAAAAATAAAATTTTAACAAATAATTCATTTGAAATGTCCTCTATATCTGGATTTCTAATTCTATATGGTAGGCTGCTTTTGGTAGCCAATGTTATTCAAAGCTATTTTTGATATCTTAGGACTACATTGCATCATCTTTTTTAATTTCTCTTTTTCAAACACAAGCAACCAGGACTGAAAAACAATGAGTCCTGAGTAGGATTTTGTATGATGTTAGTATTTTCTATATCTCTACTGGAAATATACAGACTAATACAGATAGGACCACATTTGCCTTCTGGGTCAGATGAAACAGACAGTGTGACAT
This sequence comes from Anarhynchus alexandrinus, assembly GCA_008711295.1. Lineage (NCBI taxonomy): Eukaryota > Metazoa > Chordata > Aves > Charadriiformes > Charadriidae > Anarhynchus > Anarhynchus alexandrinus. The sequence goes on from VUYV01000029.1 coordinate 3,917,888, forward strand.
GAGTCTGTGCTAAATTCATAAATGCAGATATTTCCACTCTTCTCTTATTGCAATATTCCAAGCAGAAATTATTTCTACTAATCACCTTGCACCGCTGCCATTAAATTTTGTCCAGATATTACATACAGTGCTATGTAGGGATACACCAGAGGGAACATCTAGAAAGTATGCCCCAGCCCAGAATACCCTGTCTGTGCCTTGAGGAGGAAGGGAATACGGTCTATTTGTGAAAACCTGTTGACCAGAGATATTCAGGGATTGAAGATGCACCAGTTCTGCTGCTTGGGGAGAAGGACAGTGGGCCTAGCTCCAGTCCCTCCACTCAGACCACATCTCCTGGCAAGAAATATCCTCGATTTCTCTGCTATGTAGGTGGACCCCTGGTGTCCATGATGGCCGGCTCTACAAAGGAGATGCTAATCGTCCTGCCTGTCCTGGGGCATTTGTGGGGAGCCCCAGTGGTTTTGTGGATACCAGCTTCCAGGGCAGGGTGTCCCAGCTGCTCAATCTGGGAATGTGCTGCTCTGTGTTCAGTAGCTCTCTTGGTGCTGCTCCCAGAGGGATGGTAGGTAAATGGCAAATGAAAACTTTTATTGTTAGCAAAAAGAGGGAGTGGAAATGGGTCACACCAATGCTCGGACTACCGGGTAGCTGCTGCATGTCCAGAACATAACTCCACAGAGGAGGGCAAGTGGTGAGTCCTTTTGCATCTGCTGTGTGTGTCTGGAGGGGACCTTTAAAAATATACCTTGTGAAGGTCTCAGTGCTGTTCCTCTTTGGCAGCACAGATTTCTGTCACTTATTCCTTTTCCACTTGAAGAGCTGATAATAATTTCAAATCTAGTCTGCTTAGAAAATGAGTTAAAACCAGTTCCTACCACTACATTCGTTCCCAGGTCCTCCAAGTGTTTTTAATCTTTTTTTTTTTCTTATTTTAAACTATGCTGTTTTGTTTCCTGCAGCTGCTTGAGTGACCTATACAAAAAACAGGTGAAGCTAGTTAAAATAAGGAAAACTGTAAAACTAGCTGCAGAAGGAAGTACTTTCAAGTGTACAAAGTAAAGAAAATGGAAGCATAATTTTCTCTAGTCTCTTTTGATTCTAGGTGCCTTTGGTGTTATTTGTAACAGCAGGAGTTGAAAAGCATGTAGACAGAGTGTGATCTTTAAGCTGATGGTGTCTTGAAGGGTCCTGAACCCTTTAAAGGGTCTTGAATCTGACCAGGTACAAGACGCCGGCAAAGAATAGAGAAAGATAGCAGAAAAAATTAAAGAAAACTTAGAAAATAAGACAAGCCTCTGGAGGCCAGAGAAATAACTAATGCAACACCCCAATTACTTTTGAAAAGGATCTAGAAGAATTGCAGGAAATTAGACCAGTCAGTTTGACATCAATTGCTTAAGTCTCACAAGTGTTTTTAAAGGATCAAATGTGGATACATTAAAAAAGCACAGCCTGAGAATAGACAATTAGTGTGGCATAAGGACGGGGTTATGAGGTTTAAGTAATTTGTGTATGTGAATTTACATTTATATGTTTTAAAGATATTACCATGTGAAACAGTGGGAGTGCAATAAACAATCTGAAACAATGCAACTATCTGACAAAATCTCCCTTTGATTTAAGAACTAAGGCATGAAGTCCTCAGAAGAGAGGAAAATACGGCAAGTACGATTGATGGCTGACAAAATTAGGCAGAGGAATAGATATTCTATCTTTGGTGCTTGCTGGAGTAGCTCCATTTCACAGATATGAGTTATCAGCACCAGAAAGCTCTGGCAAGCACTCCATATAGCTTCAGAAGCTCCTGGTGATCTTTTGTGACGGATTTGCCCCTGTGTGTCAGAGGTGTTAAACACAGAGTGCCAGAAAAATGGTGCCTTTTGTTTCAAAGGGCTGAGAAAAATATCCTACTAGAGAAAAAAACATTCATCTAAAACATTTTTCTGACATCAAAACCTTTCAGCTTAATGTGTGGGCTATGTGTACGGTTGGTGGGGCATGGAGAGGAGAACTGATGAACTTGAAGCAGTAGAGAAGCGAGTGCATAGAAAAAGATGGATCTGAATGCGTGAATAATGTAATTATTTGGTATTTGCATAAAAAGAACATGTTGCCTTACAGAATTTTTGGAAGCCATATGCCCAGGTCTTAATAGGCATGGCTGAGGGCAGGGAAGAAGGGCATGATCAGAGGAATAATTTCAGTGAAGTGTAAGACCCCCTGTAGGGATTACAATGAGACACATATGTCTGATATAAAACTCACTCGTGTATGCTGATAGCAATGAAGAGAAGGTTTGTCTGCTTTCAGATGCTGCTGAGTTAGATGCCATAGGACTCTGTAGGAAGATGAGACAGTAATTCTGCCACATACGTGGATGGTAAGCTCTTCAGGTAACATGTAAGTAACAAAACTGGGATGAAGCTCTGGATTTTAAACATCCCAAGGCTTTACTATGAAGGTAGAAAACAACAGATTTCAGTTCAGATTTTTAAACTCAACTAAGAGTCAAGCTTTCTCTAAGAGCTGGGAAGCACCCAGAACCCTAGTGACAAAAAATGCTGTACACCAGTGAACGTAACTTGTTGTTGATGTTATCCTTCTGCAGCATTTGTCATCAGAATCGTTAGATCGTGCTGTTTTGTCGTGCTGCACATTGAATGTTAAAAGGAATCTGAGCTATACTCACACTCAGTACTTTAAAGTATTTAACAGCCTGGCCCGGACATATTCATAGAAAATAGGGCAGAGGGCAAATCCAGACAAAATGTGACGCTTTCTGTGACACAGCAGTGCTGCATGCTAATTCAATGCAAGCACTTGACGCAATGTAACAGCTTTGTGTAGCCGTCTGTCTGTATGTCTCTCTCTTTTTTTCCCAGAAAAGCTGTTGAAAAGAATATTTTTGACACTGTTGGCCTCAACCAACAGAGTTGCTATTTGGGTCCCTCTGTCAAAGAAGATGGGATTAGGTCATGCTTTTTTTTGTACATGTGCAGACGGCTCCAGTCCAAAATCCCTGGAATGTTCTGTAATTGTTTTAGCTGTTCTGTGTTGGTGTTCACCATGTATAAAAGGTGTGAAGAATTACACATTTAAAGGACATCTGGCAAGAACGTAAGACTGACTGCTGTGTCCTATAGAGGTTCACATAATCTAGTGCTACACAGACACTGAAGGAAGAGGACTCTGACATGTACCTCAATGATTTCTGATTAATTCCTATTACATTGGCAATTTTTGCCAGACCTCCACTAGTTGAAAGCAAGTCCCTTGGTTAGCAGAGTCTCTTGACCCCACCACTTGGACATGTCACTACTGTAAAATTTGTATCTATCCAGGGTAGCAAAATACGAGAAGGTGGCTGTAGCCAAGTACCATATTTTAATCAGCTGCAGCTTAAAATTTAGTATTAAACAGTCCTATTTGTGCCATGGTTTTTATGGCTCTCCCAGATGAATAAGGTGTGGGAAGCCCTGATTAGCAGGGTTGTCTGCTAGTGGCGAACTGGAATTGGTAGTTTTCTGGGCTGAGAGTAGTTCATGCTGTGTTGCCCACTAAGTCCCTTCTATCCTCTATTTGACTAGACCCCAACTGCAAAGTCCAAATTTCTCTTGCATCCGGCTTCTTTTTTGGTCCTGGGTCGTTGTACTGCTTCCACCTCCTCAAATAGCAAGTTACTTCCTGGGGGAACATCTGCTCCCTCTCTTTGCTGGCCAGGAGCAGGGGAAGCATCTGTGCCATAGCCATGCATGACACAGGAGGAGAAGGGCAGTTGATGAGAATGGTCATTCCCTGCATGGTAGATTCCTCACAGTCTACTGCTTTCTGGCATAACATCATGTCCACAAGAGAAGTGCAATGAAAGCCCTACAGATTTTGCAAAATGCTAGAGCAACAGACTGAATTAAGTCCACCTATCTACTTAATTTTCTTGTCCAGTTGTCATGACTAGTTCCTTCGTTAACATCTCTCTCTGCAGTATATGTTGTGACAGTCTGACTTTTCCCTTATGCGCTATGTAGGTTCTGACAAATTTTTTATTTTTTTTTTTTTATCCCCGGAGAAAACCAGAAAACTGTTAAGTATATTACTATTTCTTAAGGTTGAAATATTTATTGTCCTAGCCTGCTGGTCAGATTAAAAAAAAAATATAAGATCTGAGTATGAACAAACAGCTGTTTCCATTCCTCTGGAAGCAGAAAAAAATAAAAGCAGGGATAGAAAGCAATCTATGAATTTTCTTTTATGTGCATATACTCACTTTGGGAGAAGGGTAAGAGAGAAGGTTTTCAAGACTCACATGCTGCACCTGTCATTTCCAATACTGCTTCTCCACCACCTGGTCCCCTGCACAGTAATTTGTCATTATATGAATTGGATTCATACTAACATCAGTCGCACCGACCAGGTGATCTGCCTCACTTCATCAGCAGCCCTTGTGTATTTTGGAGACTCAAGGCTCCTATAAAGTGCCTCATTTTCACCTTTATACTGGAGATCCATATACCTGAGGGGCACCGTAAGGGTATTTTGTACACTGCCCCTTCTCCCTGCTTCTCTCTTCCCAGGGCTGACCTGCTGCCTCTGCTGGGGCGCTAGGAAAGGCTCGCAGGAGCCAGCTTGTTATTCAGACCCGGTACACCAGAGACTGTAGCGTGCATTGCACCAAACCTGCGTACCTGGTGTTGCTGTCGTTCTTGCCCAAGAACTGCCTGACATATGCGGAGTCAAGCACGTGGCACTGCATTTCTAAATTAGTTACGAAGGTCCCTGTTGAATTTCAGTCTGACCTGAAAGCTTGAGAGCGACCATATGGCTGCCCTCCACTGCCGAGGTTACTGCCTTTGGATTCAGTTGACTCTTCAGATTTGAGTGGTCTAATTAAATCTGCCCACTTCTCCACATAGATAATTATCAGTCTTTCTATTACTCATGTTACCGCACAACATCCCCTCTCGATGACTTTATTCATTTCAGACAGGGACAGCAGGTGCCAGATGGCAAACCGATGCTGTGTGATACTCAGTATTTCTATCACTTGGTGCTTAGAGTTTCACCTTGCTCCTGTGCGTTAGCCTGATGTGGATGATTGCTTCAGTTCGCTCTAATAAGCTCTGGAGCACGGGAAGTGATAGTGTGTCATTGCTTTGGAGGAGCAGTTTAAAGGCAATGAACATTGTTACTGTATATATAAAAAGGGACTGGCTGTAGCCTCTTAGACTTGTAAGGAAAAGAACAGATTTTATGTCTGCTCTTTTATGTATCAGCTTTCAATTTCAACAAGTATATTAAGTGCTCTTTAGGGTAGGCTGCAATTTACCAAAAGAACCCCGACTCAAGGTTTAATTATATAGGCCACTTTTTTTCCTTATAAGGAAGTTCAACACAATTAGGTGGCATTCACTACTTACCGATGGTAGTAGCAGCTGTATAGAAAGCTGCAGTGGCCACTAGAAGGTGCATTTTGCATTTATCTTCAGCGCACTTTGCAATTAAAGATAATGGGTGGGGGTGAGTCCGTTTTCCTTCTGAAATTGTAAATTACATGAAAAAAAAGAAAAAGAAAGAAATTGAAACATGAATAGACAAAGACTTTGTTTATTTATTGCCAGGAGAGACCCATTAGGATTCAGTGCTGTGTTTCCATGGCATCCCAGAGACATAAACAGAAAATACAGGCTAATGCATTCAGTTAGACAGAGATTTTAAAGTCTAATGCATGATCTAAATATATATCACATATGCCCACTATTTATTTATCTGTTCTATACACTGCAGTGAGACAGAGAACTCGCTAACTATTCCAGGGCTCTAATCCATTTACAAATGTGTCTCCTGCAGATGTTCAGTACTTGTGGGGGATATATATAGGCAGTGTTATTTGGTTGCCTTGCAGATTCCTCTCATTTCTCTCCATACCATTCTCCACTTCTCTACTATCCTCATACCTGTGAGTATCTCTGTGGCATTTCTGGTTAGGAAGCCCAAATCAAATTCAAAGATCCAGTCCTTCAGGACTGGTTCCTGCTTAATCCCTCCTTTCTAGTGGGCTGAACATCCCTGCCTGCTTGTTGAGTGTTTCAATTTATGACTACAAATGTTAAAGCTTGTGCCATTTCTCCCTCCTTGGTTTAAAATCTTCCTTTCCAACACTGAACAAAAAGTCTAAGCAAGATTGTCCTTTCCTTTCTGCAACCCATAGTTTAGCTTCAGTGCACAACAATTATAGGACCACATCTCACAACCAAGATGTTATAAATATCTTGGAGCTGACAGCACCTCCCCAGCCATCAGATTTTCACCTGATTATTTGAGGTATGAGCGGAGCTTCTTAGTAATGCTGCAAGAAGGCTGGGAGGGTACGCTAGAGTGAATGATCACCTTGAAGGGAGCATTTTAGGCTGCCTTTCCTCTGTGAGGTCTTCTGGTTTGTGAAACCACCTCCCAGGTGATGCAGTGTAGGCCCATTGCTGCTTGAGTCATTTAAAACTCTAGTAGACAGAGTGCTGGAGAATGCCGTATAAGGAGCAGTCTAGACTTGTCAAATAAATAAATAAAATAGGACCCTGTAGCACAGAAATGCATTTGAATGGGGCTTTTTATTTGAATAAATGCCTTGATTCATATCAATTGTCTGCAAGCATTTGGAGACTCTCTGTGTTTTCTTAAATATTTTTCAATGAAAAGGGTTCACTCATCTCACAAGTTTAGAAACAACATTTCTTCATGCCATTGTTCCACTCCTTGTAAAATCTTGCAAATTCTACTCAGGAAGTAGTGGCTTAAGTAACCTGCAGACTGCATGAAAGGTCAAGGCACAGTCTGTGAGTGAGCCACCATCTAAACATCATTTGTCCAAACCCATTACTCCCCTTGCGCCCTGGGGTCACAGTGGTCTGCTATAGGTCTTTCATGGCATTTTGGGCTATCAGATCTGAGACTGGGGGGAATTCAGACACACTGTGAATTCTTATTCAGATCAGGGCTTACGTCCATCTCTGAGCCCACAGGCTCTGGGGTCCCCAGCCCTGAGATCAGCCATGTCTCTGAGAGTGTGGGATGATCCATAGTTGTCAGGTGAACTGATGGCAGAATGGGGAGGTTTCTGGTGGAAAGCTGCCTCGCTACTAGTAAGAGTTTGCCAAACACTAAATTTTTTGACCAAGCAGCAGCTTTGAATGAAAAGTCATTGTGTTGGAAATATCTCAAGCACCGTTAATTCTTATTCTTAATGGCACCGTTCTTCAGCGCTGATTCATTGTGCTGTGGTAAAGCTACAGAAGAGGAACTGTTTTGCATACAATTACTTCCTTTTTCAGTTGGAAGGGGAAATTTCAATCCCCCAGGAAAAATGAAGTTTGGCAAGGAGTGGAGATAACTCAGGGTGCTTTCTCAGGTAGCCTCTTTGTCATGAGATCAGTACATTTGAGATGGGTGGTGGAACAGATAATGGACAAAGGTTACATAAAGGAGAACAGAAAGAAAAAAAAATAAAATGGAGGTGGATGGTCACAGTGAATATCAGTGTAGTCCAGAGGATTTCTCTTTAAATCTTCGGCAGAAAAATATAGAGGTACATATATAAATGTTTTTTAACATTCTTTTCTTGCATCAGAGAAAAAAAAGGATTAAACTCAAAGAAAGAGCAAGGGAAAGACAAGTAGGAAAGGACATGTGGGGAGGTAGGAAAAAATGCAAATGAAGGAAGAGCAATGTAAAAGGAGTTTTGTGAAAGAGGTAAAAGGGAGCTGAAAGACGTAAAAAGGTTCCATACTTTCAATCAGATCTTGCAATTCTTCAACACCAATTTTTCTGTTTACATATAATAATTCCAGAACAGAAACTGTTCTGACCAAGGGTGATCTGACTTGATAATCTTTTACTTAAACAAAAATTATTACAAATAAATTATGAATTGTTATATATAATTAAATATAGTTAAAGAAGTAATCCATTTTTAATATTATTTATTCTAAATGAAAAAAAATATTTCTTTAGAGTTTCTTCAGAGGACTGTTTTGTCCTTCTAAAGTAGAACATTGGGAGAAAGCACAAAGCTTAGCTTGCACATGAGAAAAAAATGCTCCTTCTGCAGCAGGCTGTTGCAGAAAAAGTATACTCGAGAAGTTTTGGAATCCAGCTGATAATCCAGACTGACTTTATGACTTGTATCATAAAGTACAAACTGTCTCCTTTTTAAGCTAACAGGACTTAGCTTTGTTGGTCTCTTACATTATCTACTGCTGGATCAAGTGTGCTCTCGTAAACATCCAAGACAATACTGCTAAAATCAATTGCATCTGTGCAACTTGCATTGCAAGGTTAAAGTTGCACAGTAAAAATATCACAAAAGGTGATCTTGTACTATGACTTCCAATGATATTTGTAACTGCAACCGAGAACTGAGTTTAGTCTTCTGTTTCCAGGCAGAGTTGTCAAAGACAGCTCAGGAGAGAAGGCAGGAGCTTAAAATTAAACCCAACGAGTTTTCTTGAGAAGAAACGGAAGAGCTTCAAAAACAAGTTTCAGAGGAGCAGCAAAGTTGCATCAGCATTTCCTTCTGGGCTATCTGATATCTGATAAGACTACCTACTCCACTGCTGAAAGCTGGAGTACTCTCACAAAACTGACTGGGATATTTCCTGTTCCCGTGTTTACTGCCAAGGCTCTAGAATTAGGAGATACTAACTTGAGCTACTTAATGCTGCTAACACAGCTACTGTTGCTGCTAGTAATATTACAGATAATGAGAACATTATCAGTTTGCTATGGATTTAATACTCTGGGAATGAAATAAGTCGTGGAAAAGTTTCTATACAACAGCACAGGGAGGAATGTCTGGGTCTGAAGAACATGTTTGGGCTGGGTATGAGACTGATACTAAGCTCAAGGAAAGCAGGCAGGTGGCTTGGACAGGAGATTGCCTGGTTTGAGGTGGCTGCTACTAGTGGTCACATATCTCTTCACCTGCCTCTTACTTCACCTCTGTTCATGAGAAATTGGTTCTCCAGGGAGACCCCTGGTGTCCCCATCTCTGTGGGTGCTGACCGCCTCTGCTCACCCCTTGGCCTACCCATCGCTACCCGATTTAGAGAGGTCCTGGCCCATAGTACCTCAGATAAGACAGATTCAATTCTGCTGACAGTTGTGGGACATGAGCTTTGTATTTGTGGGAGTTACTTGGTGTAACCTGTTGGGAGGCCTTGAGCTGGGTCTGGCTGCAAGGCTCCACTTTTTATGACTGTAAAATGTTGGAGAAATTGAGAAGGTCATTTTAATTCTGATATGAAAAAGTGAAAAAGATGGTGGCCCTATGGCTTTATTTCTAGCTTCAAATGTGTTGGCCCAGATCTTATTAAAAATTAGCTAGACATTTACATGTAAGGCAACTGTTTTAATTTATCTGAAGTAGAAGTGAAGATTCTCTGGGATAAAATCAAGATAGGAACGTATCAAATTTGTGATACAAAGTTAATACTTTTTATGTTATTTTTATTACTTTCTTGAAATAAGTGGACAACAGAGAAGCAGCTTTTGTTCCCCACCTCCCCCCACCCTCCCCCCTTTTAATTATTACTCTGTCTTTACCTCAACCTGTGAGTTTTTGCACTTTTACCTTTTTTTTTACTTTTTCCCCACTAAGGGTGAGATTGAGTGAGCAGCTGTGTAGAACTCAGCTGCCTACTGGGGTTAAACGACAACAGCAATGCGTGTCATTGCTGGGTCCTCTATACAAAGTGAATGAACTGGTTCCCTATGGGAGACTACAGTGATCTCTCAGTGCAAGCAAAAGGATTAGATTTCACCAGGTTTGCCTCTGTCTGCCTCACAGAGGTTATGCTGCCATTGGTACGCTATCATACATCATATCATGCTACATTGCACTCCTAAGTGACCTCATCTGCACTCAGGCAAATACCCCAGACCACACAACACCCACCATCAACACAGTACTATGAAAACCTCATTCTGATAACTGTGGCCTACTATTTCAGGCCCAGTAAAATGAAAAAAAAAAAAAATATTCACAGATAAAATTCCAGTGGTGACTTAAAACACAGACCTGAGCACTGAGGAGAGATGGGCCAAGCCCTGTGCAGTGTGTGGACCTGAATGGTCAACCATGGAGAGATTTAGCTGCAAAAAAGATGTGAACCTGGCTCTATCATTTGGCCGGGGAACAGGGCATAAGATTCTCTATCAGAAAAATCCAGTGGTGTAGACCCAGACTTAGTGTTTGTCATTGTTACTAAGTTACAATGGAAAGAAATGTTTTATTGTATATTCTATCAGTATTTTTTTTCTTATGCTGATAAATAGTTTTAATTAATTTAAGTGTGCAACTACAGACAGCACAACTGTAGTCCAAACATACACGGGGTAATGTTTCTGTAATCGCTTGACTTTGACCATCCCTTTGAAATAATTGTTTTATTTATTCGTTACAGTACTGTCGTTTTGAACTCTATTGATATCTCTGCCTTATAGCACAGACATTTAAATGAACATATTGCTTAGTATCTGTGAACCTGGACTATTTAGTATACTTACCTCATAACAGCAGGAAAATACTGTCCTCCTCATTTCACTGGAGGAGAAAATGTGTTTTTGGAGTTTGCTGAAATCTTGCAAAGTGTAGATTTTATGTATAAAATTCTGAGTTAAGATAAGGTGAAACGCCGGAGTTACCACATGCTGGGGTTATTTCAGTCATTCAAATCCAGATGCAAAGAGTATTGTGGTAAAGATGCAGATGAGAGCATGTTGAATCTCAAACAAAATAACCCCTCAAGTTTCATACACTAGAAATAAGTAAAGGAATAAGTGAAGTCACAGTTGTAGTTGTCTTTCTGGAGTGCCCCTAGTTGGTATTTCCTGCCCAATGAAGTTAAATTTCAGCTGGTGTTGAACAGTGTAGCTCTACTGATGGTGTTGAAGTTAGACTGGTTCACATCTACAGGAAGTCCAGTGCTCTTTGCATGAATCACTGCAATACTAAGTTTGGCTTAATGAAAATTTTGTTCCTCTCAGTTCGCAGTGGAAACTTCAGTTCAGAGGTTAGAAGAAAGGAAAAGAAGGGACATAACCAAGTCAAAGTTTGAGTGGGTGAAATAATCCATTATTTTTATGCCTAATGGCACTTGCAAACTGTAGGAGATTTCTCAGATTCAATACTTGTTTGTTTACATCACCTTGTTTTTTTGAATTGCACATTTATGCATTACATTAACATTTCATGTGCTGCACACTGCATTTCATGGTGACACTAAAAATTAAATCCTACTACACTAAGCTCTGGATCAGACAACAAAGAAAAGTGTTAGAGAAGCATTCTTAAAACACTCCATCGTTAGGCAGCAACATGAAGAGCGCTTTTTTTTTTGTAAATGTGTTTATAAAATATTTCTCTCTTTCACTGTTTGCCACATTAATTTTGTATTTTAGATGAAAAATTTAAACCCAAACAAATATTTTAAAATAAATGACATTTGTGGAGTGCTTGAAAGGTGCCACTTGGCAGCATGCTGTTCACTTGTTGGGTATGTAATAACATTGGCAGCAGCCCGATCTTATCAGGTCCTTGGAATATGGAGCTGGGGGACACATGGATTGGGGGCATAAGGTGGGGCAGCAGGAGAGGAAGCCCTTCATTCAGTAAATGGCTGTGACTGAGGATAGCCCCTTTGCAAGGGCTCAGGTTCTATCTCCAGACATGCGATTTGCTGTACCCTCAGCATGGGCTGTGCTGACCACTGGGAAGGGAAGCAGCACCCTCTGCTTGAAGATGACCTGTTGCTGCTTCCTTCTACATGGACCACTGAGGAAAACATGTGCCCCATGTACCTGTTTTGAACCATAAGTACAATTTGTGTCTGTTTCTTACCAAGGAGGGGAATGAGGCCAGTGATTAGGTCAGCTGGAGGCTGATGACCTTGCCTGCACAGCATGATGCGTCGGAGAACGGACTGTCCAGCACAAAGGATATGGTCACTGTCCTCCCTGGGCCTGGCCAACCCCAACTGCACACAAAGAGTGACCAGGACCTGAGCAACAGCAGTTTGTGTGTCCAACATGCCTCTGCTTTTATCTGGGAGCCTTTTCTGCTGTTTGTGCAGTACCATACGGCCTGCTGCTGCGCAGGGAGCCTCGGTAGAGAGGTGGGGATGGGAAAAGGTAGTGGACGGGGAGGGTTAGGGGTGAGGATGGAGAATACTGACAAGATGGAGAAGGCAAGAGGGACAGGGAAAGGCCAGTGCTGCCCAGAGCTCCTTCAATGGTTGGCAGCAGCAGCAGAAAGGGCTGCAAAGCCACAACAAGGCACCAGGTTTTCTGGGACAAGAGCATTTCCCAGCCTCCACGCTCACTTTTTGCTCACTCACGAAGAAGTTAGGTGCAATGCGGCCCTCAAACTTCCCAAGGAAAGAAATAACGTGTTTTATCTTGAACCTGAAACTGTGCATTAGCCATAATGCATTTGAAATGCTATGGGCTATCTCAGATCCCTCCCATCAGGATGATGAAGAGCTGGAACATTTCTTTGGCCCTGGTGAATTGTGGCCACATTTCTGTCCCAGATGAGTTAAAACCCAGGGTTTATAGTCTAAAAGCTTGGTGATCTTTTCAAAGGGGAATGACAAATAGTTGATTTTGGCTTTCAGAAGTACAGAATTTTCAGTGTTTTTTGTTTAGCTGCAGAATGAATTTCTTGCATTTCTTTGCCTTCATTGTTTTCAACCTAGAGTTATACGGATCCGCTGTGTTGGAAAGCATCTCAGTTCTTTCCATTTTAATATATGGTTGTTTTCTGCTTTTAGAAAGGTGTCATACTTACCATGCACAGTTGATAATCAAAGGACTTAGCCTCTGTGAAATGTCAGAGGAGGTTTCCAGTGGTCCTGACACTGCATAGTCAGAGGTGGACTGAACTCCTCCATCGCATCTGTTCCCAGTGTTGCTGCCCTAAAGTTATATGTTGGCTGCAGGTTTGTTCAGTACATTCATCGTGAAGAGAAATGTTTCTTTAAAACTGAACCTGCTGTGCCTAATCATGTAATTTGTGTTTCATCCCATGATACTGGTACATATCAGACATCTAACAGCTGAAGTGTCTTGTAGGAGTGGGTAACAATATCACTGTCTGCACATCCAGTTCCTGGGGGGTTTGAAATTGTACTAGCATTTTCTCTTCTGCGGGAGAAATGGTATAACCTTGTGAACTCTGCAAGTCTAAATGGACAAGTGCTTTCACTTACTATAGGTTTGCCAACTTTACAGGGAGCCCAGGTGTCTGTGGTGCAAGCAAGAAAATGACCCTGATGCAGTAAGAGAAAAAATTACCTTAGCCACAATAAACCATGTAGCAATTATTAAGCTGTTTTCCAGATGAGATTTCTGAGATGCTTCTAGCTTTATCCCATGTCAGGCTATGTCGTTTCATATAATACTACCAGTTCCTTATTTTCCCTTTTTATCCTTGAAGAGAGATTGTTCACAAGGATTACTCTACTTTATTGTCCAGAAATATCAGCTATGATTAATACTCTGCCTTGGATAGTACATCATATTTTCCCTTTGGGGCACCAAGTGCAGCGTCCTTTCATACACCTTTCCATCCTGACAAACAGGTTCAACTATATTGTGTTTACACAAGGACATATTTTCCGATGTCTACTGTCTGCACGCATTATCAGATTGGACTGCAGTATCTAGGGCTTGAGATAAATCCAGGCTAAGAAATACATCCCTATATGACTATTGAAAACCTGAATTTTAGAGACTGTGCTGCATTATCCTGCTTTGCAGCTCACCAAAAGGTAAAAACAAAATATGAACCAAATAAAATTAGGGTCTGAGTTCACAAGATAAAGTATGTAGCAGACTGTTGCTAAAGAAGGAATCAAAGAAGTACTTTACATTCAGTAAATTAAATGCAAAGATACCACGGTATTTTAGCTCAGCGCTAAAAAGGATGTTCGTATACTGAAGACATAAAGCAGGATTAAGCATCACTGGCAAACTGAGAAAATTATTTGTTTGCCAGTGGAGACTCCTTGCTAATTCAAGCGCTACTTTCTCCTTCATTCTTCTGGCTGTATGAAATACCTCCTCTCCTCACTAAGTGATACAATGTGTGTGAACATGACCAAAGACTTTTATTCTGCCAGGAATGAAACTGGTCATGGGGGGTGAAGGTATTTCAGGTGAGAAGGAAGGAAGGAAGGAAGGAAGGAAGGAAGGAAGGAAGGAAGGAAGGAAGTCTCCCTGGCTTATTTAGTTACATGACTGTCAGGGCTCAGCTCTGCTGTCTGGGGAGTTGTTTCATAGCACCCAGGGCTGTGTGCAGAACAGCATGTATTTCATATCCATCACCTCTGTGTAGGGAACTCACAGGGCTCTCTTAAATGCTGTGCACTAAGGTCCTCTTATACAATTACTGCTTGTAAATCTATATTCTTCTACTTCAGCACCTGCCATTCTCACCTGTCTCCTTTGTTTAATTACCTCGAGGAAAGTCGCTGGCTCAGAAGACTTGTGGTAGACAACTTTCAACAGTAGGTTGCTCATACATTAGCATGCCCATGTCTGCTCACCATGTTCAGTCTCAGTTTCAGAGAAAAGCTCCTTATCTCATGAGAAGGTAGCATCTGGTCCCAGGAGCACATGTAGAAGTCTAAAGCAGTTTCCTCTAGCTGTTTATGTCACCTTTCTGCAGTTGCTCTTTTTTTTTTGTTGTATCAATAATGATGAGTAAGCATGAGACCTTCTTTCCTCTTAATGACCCCACTATCCTCCACAGACTTCTACTACTTTTGCTCATACTGTGTTTTTCTTCTTTGCCTGAGAACTTTTTAAACAGTCTTTCAGTCTTCTCCAGCTTTGTAGCACTTTTCCTGGATCCCACACTTGTCTTAGTTGAACCCTTAGGCCCTTAGTTGGCCCTTAGGGTCATGTTTATTTTACTGTCAGTCTGCCTATCTGTTCTGCAAAGTGTATTGAATGGTAAAACTAAATTGCTATTGAATGCAACCACACAATGACCATAGGTAGCTGGGATGTCTGTGTGCAACTGCTGCATATGGGATGTGTTGTAAATGTAAATGATATATAAGAAGTTTATCTTTTTGAAAACTCTGGGTGTAATTCCCTGTTCGACTAGACACCTGCACCTTCTTCTGTTCTTGGTGAGATGCCTATATAGAAATTGTCTTCTATTTTTAAGCAAGACAGAAGATAGGATGAAGAAATTTGGAAGCTGACCTAAAACATTACATTAATCCAAGACCTGAAAATGTTATCAAGACACACTTTATGAGCAGATAATTAGCCAGTTGTTCAATCATGCACTTTGATGTGGAAATGTGTTTATAGAACTTTGATGCCCATAGAAAAGTATTTAAAAGTGAATCATTATCCTGCTTTTATTTTGTTTTTAAAATGCCAAGGTATATTTGTTGTAGTTTACTATAGCTTGTTTGCAAAACTTGCTTTTGAAACAAGAGCCTTTTTATGCAGCATAAATTGCTTATCTCTTTATTTCTAGAGTTATGTCTACTTAACTTTCAAATAACCAAAACTCCTTTTAAATGCATGAAATAAATAGAAGGAAAAAAGAAAAAAACAACCAAATAAAAAAAATTCCTGATTTACTCCTCAATTAAGAATTTGTTTGTCCAGTTGCAGCCTGG
Organism: Anarhynchus alexandrinus; assembly: GCA_008711295.1. Classification (NCBI taxonomy): domain Eukaryota; kingdom Metazoa; phylum Chordata; class Aves; order Charadriiformes; family Charadriidae; genus Anarhynchus; species Anarhynchus alexandrinus. Next base: position 3,933,580 of record VUYV01000029.1, read on the forward strand.
AGTGAATTTTTACAGTTGAGATATAAACTGCTGAAAATCTACTTTTTTAATGGAAATGCTGACATACGTTTAGCTGCAGTAGTGTTCATGAGAGCTAATACAAAAGAAAAGTAACAACACAGATCTCTTTTACTCTTGTAAATCATATGTGTTTCTCTGTCCTCCAGGAATGATGTTGAGCATAGGGTAACAGCTTCAATGACATAATTAAAGTGTAAAGCTCAATGAACATAGAAAACAGAAGTTTCATTCAATTTTTGACCAAAATTAGTGGGAGAAGGTCTATTAATTCCTCAATTGCCTTTTCCATTCAGTAGCAGAACAGTTAATTGCCTATTGCAAAATAGGGAGAAATATTGCTGTGTGTTCCTGTGGCTTCCTGAGCAGACTGGAGGCTTGAACCAAAACCCATGGGACCACATGGAAGGACTTTCCTTGGTATCATGGGGTCGTCTGAGAATGGCATCGCTCATCATGTGTGTAGCCTACTGCCAGTTTGGTTTGACAGCATTAGCTGAAGGAGGACCTGTTGGATGCTTCCCTTGAGCACAGGATTGAAATCCCAAGTAGTTTTTCTTACATGAAGTCCAGCAGGAGCTGGCTTTGCCTGGGGACTCAGCTCCTTTGAAGAACAGCAGAGGACCACAGATACATAAGAACTGCAATGTATACAGGATCATGCATCTGTGAAGCACTGGTCTAGGAAGCATCCATCTCTAGGAGATGCCTGGGGGCTGTGGTGCAGGTGCCCCTTGCTGGGTACCAGTCTGCACCAGCATGGCAAACAGGGTCCTGGTCCGACTGTCTGCTCTCTGTCTTCATCACAGCCCTTGAGAAAACGATTGCAACAGCATTCTGGGTGTTTATGGGAAATTTAGACTGGCGCTTATTATACTTCCCTGCACAAATGTGCTCCCTGCTTGGCAACACTGAAGGGAGGTTTAATAATACAGAAATTTGGTGTTATTTGCCTTTGTAATTTTAAAGGCGTATTCTTGTGCGGGTGGGAAATGTTTTCCAACTGATCCTGCAAATCCCAAATTCTGTGAGTGTTTATCTTGACAGACTTGTTTCCCTTTAGTTTAGAAGATTATGAAGTCCTTGCTGTGATATGGAAAATAAACCCGCTTGTACTGACTTTAGTAAACTTCATTCTTACCACTTTTCTTTATGTCTCACATTGCCATAATGTATGCAAAATGCTTAGCTACTCAAAACATCTTTACAGGTCATTTTCCTTCCATAATAGCCAAATCAGCAGCAAAAGCACTTCATGGTTTAAATGTACTGACAGAAGAACTCTGACTGTAGAAATATACTATATGGTAACTTCCACAGTCACAAAGGCTCAGAATTTTCACACAAGCAGAGATTTATTTTTTCCCCCAAGGTATTTGGTGTAAAAGCGGGCAAAAGAAGGTTTTTGGCCTTGCACTACCAAGCGCCCTTGACTTCATGACAGTATTGATTTTGCACTGTTGTCTTTATTCATATTGGTCTATGAGGAAAACCGTGCTAGTGGTCTCCTTCAGCTATTAATTGTGATCTATATAAGTGTGCAGGAAGCCCTTTAAAAAAGAACAGCATTCAAATAAGCGTTCACATACATGTGCCAATGGGCACCCAAGGAGAAGGGGATATATGTGCATATCCTTCGCAGTGCTGAGGAAATGATTTCAATACATTACCCAGTCACTTCATCTTTTTGTGTATTTAGGAATAGATTTTCATTTGCGCTAAGTCTCCTATATACTCTGACAGGGAGTAGAGGGACATTTAAATGAGTACATCCTTTATGAACAGAGGTGAAAAGGATCTTATCATAAATAAGGATTAGACTTTTAGGGTGGTGTTTAATTCACTGTGAGAAGATGCTACATAAGTCATTTGAAGCCAGAGAGCTATACAAATATAGGCTCTGTTTGCTATGTAACTGACAAGGCTGATGGCAGGAATTGGGCCATTTTGAATGCTCAGTTACTGTGCAATCACTGATCATGAGAACAAAGCTCGTGGTTTCCAGTAACGTCAAAACTAATAAATTGTGGTGGGGCAGGCTCTTGGCTACTATAAATGGTCATCTCTCTCTATTGAAGTCATATAAGTATACTTAATAGCCTTTCTCAGAATGGCATTTATCCAGACTTTCTAGTACTTATAGAAAAAATCTATTAGGAACAGCATTTTTGAGGGAGATACCTCAGTGAGCGGCAATATGCTAAATTGAAGGGTCCTTGTTGTGGCTATTATTTGTATGCCAAATATTTTTTTTTAACCTAATGAAATGCATTGCAGTACTCTTCCCTTTGAAGAAGGCATACTTTAAAAATAAATGAGGTTTACAGTAGTGGGCAGATATGAAGTTCGAGTAAGCTGCAAAAGGGTAAATAAGGCCTTACTGTACTTCTGCATGGTGCTGTACGATGCCAGTAGGAGCTTTGGACCCCAAAGTAGTCTAGCACTATTTGCACTGGGTTAATTGCCTCTACTTATCGTTTTAATTAGCAATGCTGTCCTGCTTCTGGGACATCAGCAAATGCCTCTGAATGGCCCTTTGCTGTGCTGTGTAGAAAGATGCGCCTGTTCAGAGGCAGTTCAGTATCTTAACACCACTATTAATTGCATGATTTGTAACAGTGCCTAAGCAGGCTCTGAGTTTGTTAACTTGAAGTCAAGGGGAGTTATGTTCCTTATAACGTATACAAGTATGCTTCTAGATTGAGATATGAATGTATGCTATGGATATTTTATGAGGCATCCAGACCTCAGAAATTCGGAAATCCTTTGAAGTCCAGCAATTACAGTTTATTGGCAACTCTAGCATCTCGATAGTGCTGCAAATTTTAGCCCTATGTGTCCAAATAATTTTTCTGTGAAAGAAACAAATCTTTGTGGTGCTTTGGACAGCTATACTGTTTGTCTTTGGTGACAAAACACCTAACAAACCGTGTTCCTTGGTACGTATTGTTTTAATGAATAATTCTTCTGACTAAACATATGCTCAAAGTGGTTCATTACCTGAATACTGGCACCTCTTTATATGGCTTGTAGTCATGTAAGTGCTGGGATTTTCCTTTCTGGCACCAATCTGAACTGTGCACTACCAATATGCTTAACTTCTTGTTTCTCTGTGTTGTACCCAAGTGATCAGTTTTAGTATATATGTCTTGATAACTTTCTAGACAAGCCATACAATATAACATCACTTTAATTGTCTCTTTTATCCATGTAGTTTGTATTTGCCGTTTTCTAATCTGCCCTCTATCTTGATACACAAATGATTTTCTGGACAACCAGCAAATTAAGGAACAATTGATTCTGCCCTTTTTTTTAATTTTATCCTCTCTTATTTGTTTTTGGAATATCTGTACACTTTTTGTATTGAAATGGCAAAATTTTCTTCTGCACCCAACATTGGTATAGGTTAATTCCCTAGATTTATGCTTGTAAGCAGGGCAATTTTACAGAACATATCCAATATCTTGGGAAATCCAGTCTGTCATTCTATATCATTCTGTCAGCAGAAAGTCTCTCCCTCCAATAGTTATCCATGCATTTTATTAAAGGATTCACCTAAGTAATACAGGTGTGACTCCCCTGTGACAATCTGAAGTTCACTAATCTTATGTCACAGAGGTGAGGGAACATGGAATATTAGATACTTTGCAAGTATGTGTATTGTGACTTGAATCCAGAATTGGAGAACTGACCCATTTAGATGTTTTCACTTGCCAATAAATGCCATTTTATTTCCCAATACTGCAACATATCAGTATCTCTGATTCTTACTGAGACTTATTAAATGAATGAAATAAAACTTAACAGTGGCAGTTCCTGAGGTTAGCAGACAGGTGCTGCTACATTCCTGCTGCTTTGCAATCAGCTACATGCTGCAATGTTAAATGCAGATCTCTTAACACTCAAAGCCTAAATCTGATCTTATTTACCTTCCTTTTTCCACTCCACTTTCTTATTTTGTCCATGTCCAACACTTTTTACACAGCTTTTCTGCCACAATTTTCTCTTTGGCACGCCCTTCCTTCTTAAGATGGTCCACAAAGCTGCTCAGTGAAATCTGCCCCAAAAAGAATCTACCTCTCTGTTGCTGAGGAGAAACCAGCTAACTCAATGATCTATTTATCTATTTCTTTTAGGATCCTACTGTTCTCTTCATATCTAAGAGGGGAAGGAAATTTTTTGGTAGATAGATGGGAAGTGAGTGAGCTCAAACTGATAGCAAAATATATGACAGTGAATGTAGGAACAAACCAAAGGGTGTTGAATGATTATGGAGAGAATGAAGAATAATAAGTAAGGAGTTTTAACTCATAAAATTATGAGCAAGGAAAGAAATTTCTATCATCCATCACTCTGGTCTATTTATGTGGTATTCGTATCCTTTCCACTTTCTATATATCTTCATTTACTTTTTTGAAGCAGCAGCTCTTCAGCTTTGATGCCTGAGAAGCCTCTCATGTTTTGAGACCTGGTGCATCCTAAATGCCTTAAAGCTAAATAAGAGCAGAATCCCATCCAAAGTGACATCTCTGTCTCACCGAAACTTTAAAGTGTGGTGGACTCCATAGGCTTTCAGCAATCTCATCTTACTGTGCTGTGCTTAACTAGTGGCTGTTTTTTAATAGTCTTTTGTCCAAGGGAAGGGGTCTTTTGGCTGCTTTGGAAACTCTAGAAGCTATATTTTGGGTTTAAAGTGCCTGTTTAAGCATTGGTAAGAAGTGGGCAACAGAATTCAGAATGGGAGCTGTGACTGGCAGATCCCATTGAATACTCAAAACCTGCAATTCTTGTTAAGTCCTCTCCCCTACTCTCAGATTCAGTATAACAGCAGTTTAACTGTCTAACACCATGGGCATTTGTTTTACTTCTCAGTTTATTACAGCATTTGTAAATTCTCTTGTATCTGTTCTTTGTTAGACATTTGCAAACTTTTACTTTAATCTGCTCTACCCTACAGATAACCTGTGAAATCATTCGTCTCCCTCAAGCAAAGCATTCCAGGACTGACACTTCCAAATTCACTCAGGAACTAATAAGATGTATGTCTATGTTTGCATTTATAATGCACTGGGACTGTGTGCCAATATTAGGTAACGGCATGTATAAATGATTAGATATGTGCTTAATGCCCAGCTAGAGAAAATGTTGATATATGTATGCCAATGTTATGCTCTAAAATCCTCATTTCCCTTAGTTATGTCAAATGGAATGGCTTCTTTTTTTGCACCTGGTTACTGGGGGTGGTGGTCACAAAAATGGCCCAAGTGCTCTATTACGTATAGGCAGCCAGTTTCTGCTGCATTTCTGGAATGGTCCTTTGACTCATGGACCTTGCTTGCTGAAGCCAAAAGACCCTTTGTCCAGCATGGCTCTTACCCCTTGCTGAGTTATTGGATAATGCCCTCAGAAGACAGACTGAGAGTAATGTCATCTTGACTCTGTTTATCTACAAATTCATCAGGGCATCTCCACCCATGAGGGGAGTCTGCTAAAAGAGCTTTTATTCTCTCTGGTTCCCAAACCAGAGCAATTTAACCCAATGCAGTTTCACTAGTCCACAGTTTCCCTTAACATCTCATACAATATCTCTTCCCGGGTGTATATGACTGTTTGCAACCTGCTATCCCCCATTTGCAAAGGGACATCCCTGTGTTGCTAACATAAATCAAATACTCTAAGCCTTAAAATCTGTGGGCTCCCCTCACAACATCCCCAGCAACCTTCTTAAGCGTGGAAACACTTGTCACACGTAGATCCAGTTAGTTATTATATTTAAACTAACTATATCTGTACAAGTGCAACAAAATGCCAGAAGTTGTGGTGCTAAGCAAGTATGAGTTACGAAGCACTTGTGAGTTACCACCTGGCGTACTTGGATAGTGCTGGTCATATGGTACTTCTGTGCCTAGTGCAAGTTGTGCATAGCTCCGCTACATACTATATGCTTCATTTCAATCCAAATATTTCCCACTGAGTATTTTTGGATGTTTTCTTTTTTATTAAATATCAAATTGAAACATTAACACCAATAAGAATGAAAAAAATTATTCTCAGCTTCCAACAAATCTTGATTTCAGAGATGCTTTTTTTAATCAGAAAACCTTGAAAAGCCAGACATGAAAATGAGCATCTTCCTCACCAGACTAACAAATGTGCGAAATTTCATAGAAATCCATTCTCACAGTTTCATTATGCAGAGGATTAATGTTTAATGCTGGCAGGCTGCAGGTCCACACTAATAAGAAGAGCTACAAAAGGCTATTGTACAGGGGAAGAAAATTTCATCAAACATTCCAAGAACATCTAAAAGGTTTACAGAGTAAAAAGTTAGCTAGAAGATGTTCTATTTGTGTTCAAGCAATTTCCTTGATGTAAGATGAGATTTTAATCATACTGTAGTTTCACAGTGTCCATATTGCTACATTTTATCTTCTTTCATCATCTTTGACCTTGATCACACAGTTGCAAGAATTTGAATTTTCTTTGACCTATTTTGTCCCTGTATAACTCAAAAGAGCTTATTTTTGTTTTCTTCCTTATTAGACTGAAATTAATATCCAGATTGCACTTGTCAAACCTATCATAGTGACTGAAACAGCAGAGAGTCAACAAAATAACACTGATGATTGTAGCTTTTTAAAATAAAAAAGAAATTATTCAGATTTCTATTACAAATCTGTTGCAGACGCCTTCTACAAACACTCATGTCTGGAAGTCTGCCAAAATATTAGAAAAAAAAACCAAAACAAAAATAGAATTCATAAACCGATTGGAAGAAGATTCTTTTAAAAGCTTGAGCAGACGTTTCCAGAAAACTGTTGTCAGTAGCTTTTTTGCTAGACTGATTTTCTCCTTCTTAATATATTCCACAGCCCTACAAAGAGTTGAGATGAGAATCCCTCTCTACAGAGGATTTTCTGTTGAGTTCAATATGTCCTGAATGTCACTTAAGATGAACAGCTTCCTACTTAATGTTAAGAAACTATTATGCTCTTAGTCTAAACAAACAAACAAACAAACCCCTCAAAGGTATTGTATGAACAAAATTTGAACAATATAGCTGATATAAGTATGGAAGGAAACAATCTACTTTGTGTTTACAAGAAAAAAAGAATATTGCAAAATGCACTAACTTGAACCAAAAAAATGAGGCTTTCTGAAAGCTCCTCCATATATTTTTCAGGATATCTCAGAAAGGAAAAGCTTAGCTGAGAGTTTTGCCTCTGTAAATCTACAGAAATAGTATTGTAAGGGCAATCTCAGTAATGATGTTTAAGACTTTCTGGTTGCCTCCTCAGTGCTGACATCTTAGCTGTTTCAATATGAGTTCACAGGCTCTAGGATGGATTTCCAGCGTGTATCTTTATTTTCTTCCACAGTCACTTGCAGACAGAATGTTTATTCAAAACTAATTTTATTTAATCTTTCACACAGGTTAGTGATCACACATGAAACTGAATCTCTTGAACACGATGCCCAATTGGGTTGTGAAGGGCTTTGCAACGGCTTTGTCAGCTGGATCAGCTGGGACTCCTTGAACTGCTGTTCTAATGAATTCTTATAATCCACCTGGTCAGTGGTCCTACACGAGCACTCCCACATGTGCACAATCCACCCATTGTTATTATCTTAAACTGTGTACAGCACAGACATACACAACTAGGCAGTAGAAAAGGCTGTCTTACATGGCTATTTCTGTATCTGCAGGACTAGTTTCTGAAATTTACTAAGGTCTTTTCTACGTGCAATCTGGTCAGATTTGCAGCTGGAACTACCTGAGGGCATCTCTAGGATGGCCAGAGTCTCCACCCAGGATAATAATCCACATATGTAAGTGTAAAACTAGTGCTCATAAGCTGTCCTATTCACAGCAGGGACTGCCTGGGGGGATCTTCCAGATTCCAAAATTCTCCTGGAGAGTCATGCAGCATCTAGTCAAAAGCTTTATTGCAAAGGTGGCTAGAAGTGGAGTCCATCACCATGCCTTAGGTCATTCTGCTCCCACACCTATGCAGAAACTGGGGACAGTGTTCCTGGATGACATGTGGACTTGATGACAGGGTGCGCTGGGTTTGCACACAAGCAGAACCCTGAAACACAGCTAGAACACAAATGGCTTGAGTTTTCTCCTTAGATTACAACTGTGAGTAAAATTCCTTAGATTATCCTCCAATACTTGCCAAAGAAAAAAATCAGATTAATTTTAATTCTTTACATTAAAGCCACGTGAGTGCTGCATATGGACAGCAAACTGTTCCTGAGATCTTCATATGTTTATGTACACAAGAATGTAAGTATACAAAATGTCAAAACTCTTTTGGAAATGAAAGCAGTTTATACCCCAAACACTGGCATCTGTCACCATTTTCAGCAAATATAGTTCCACAAAATCATTTGAATTGTATGTATGAACGTTCATACATTGTTCATCATGTTTAGTTCTAACGTGTAGTCAAAATATGTTTATAAGAAAGAACAGGAAAAGAGAGGAGGAGAGCAAAGGAAATATCACAGAAAAACAGAAAGAAGGAAGAGAAAAATCAGGAACAAGTGGCAGCTTGAACTACTACTGAGAGAGGTTTGTCTTAGAAAAGATGGTTTTGGACTCTGTTCTGGCTGAAAGGGTTTGGACAAATGGGAAAAATAACTCTTCCTTGCTGGATGTCTTGATGTTCAGAGAAACAGAAGTTTGCTTTTTACTCCCAGTAATTAATAACCGTGATTCGTACAGGCAGACTTTTTCCCAGATCTAGGACTTAATTGATCTCAATGTTAGATACAACACAAAAACCTGAATAGAACTAAATAGGACTACAGCTGATAAACGGATGAAAAATGCCTCTGTAGTGAGTGTTACGGTTACTTTAGGAACAGCTAGAGTTACAAATGAGCTTTAAGAAGTTCATTTATGCTTTTAGTTTCCATAAAAGGACAGCATTCAGGATTCAGTAGCCATTTTATTCTGACAAGTCAACAAAGATGAAAGCCAACCAGCATTGCACCTTATGAATGATGGGGAAAATAAATGTTTCTGTAATGGTGAAAATCTGTTGTAAAAATCCAATGCCAGAGGCTAATAAAGAAACCTTCAGATTTTTTCCTCTTTACTGCTTTTTGAAAACAGCACTAAAAGTGCTTTTTTACGCCGGCCCCCAGTTTTTTAGCTAGTGTATCTGGTACACCTATTCAAAATCACTTGGTTTTCTTTGAAAAAATTCCTTCATAAAAGATACAGTCTTTTTCAATTTACAAAAACTCTTGAAAAATTGTAGGGAAAAAAAAGGCAAAAAAAAAAGCACCTAACTAGAATGCTAGTAATAAATCTCATTTTCTAAACAGCAGTTACCATGCTTTGTTGGTGTAATGTGTGCATTGAAATCCCCATTAAAATTGTAATAACACTTTGACATGCACTACACCAAATACCACCTTGTAAAATGTAATGATAGGAAGTTAAAGCAAACTAGGAGGGAGTTAACAGTATGATGATGTTAGCAGAGGAAGACAAGACGAGAAAACTGTTGCAGAAGAATTTTACCAGCTAAAGTAATTCCAGCAAAGAAGCAGCTATCTGTGCATCACTCAAGACCAAGCCAGTGCTCTGACTTTAATTCCCCGTCCTGGGACACCTCGGTGTTTGCCCTGAGTATCTTTTAGTGTATTTCATATTTCTTCCCTTCTCCAAAATGCACAGTTCCTGTCCATTTGCAACAACAAGAAGTTCAAATGTTGTTGAAGAGAGAGGACTGACAGAAAGAATTTTTTAACTCTTATTTCTTCAATCTGAAAGCAGGTCATAGTTTTAGAAATTTGAATTGAGCTTGGTAATAATTTTAGAGCCAAAAAACCTAGAAGAATCTTAGTTTTCTGCAAATGAACGTTTCCGTTGTACCTGAACGTGCAGGCATGGAAAGCTTAGAGACAGCAGTAAGTTTTCCTACAGTTATCACAGATGCTGACATCCAAGTATATGGATCACTGCCTCCTCCCCTCCAGAAAAGGAGCTTAAAGCTCTAGTATCATCTTGACAATAGTCCTCCCCTGTAGAGCTTTTGGCGCTATCAAGTGTACACTACGAGAAATATTTATAATATACAGCAAAGACTGACTAGACCTGAAAGTAGGGATGGGATAGCTGAAGATGCGAGGCATAACACTCAATTATAAAGCATTGTATAAAAAGAAAAGGCTGATAACCTTTCATTTGAAAACAAAAAGCTCTAGCGCTAAGTGCAATATATTTTATGGATAAAATTTGTCACTATAGTTACGATACAAAGAAATGAAATCCACTATAGGTGAGAAGTGTTATCCAGCAAATTCTGAACTGGAGGTAGAGGACTCTCTCAGCTTGTTCAGTGCTTTGGAATAATTCACTAATGAATGCTCTTCACCTGGAGAAATCCCAGCCTGAATTTTCATGCCAAGACTAAAGAGATCATATTTACTTTCCTGCTCACTTCAAAAATAGGCAACAAAAATAGTAAGAAGGGTAAAATTAAGTGGCAGAATTCTTCACAGGAGGTGTTATGTCTCACCCATGAAGTTTTAAGATTGTATTTGTTCTATGCCTTTTGGTGCGTGAGTGTGGACCCTCTGTTTAATTGTAATATTGTTATTTCGGAATCAGTTGTGAGACTTAATGTCAGCATTTCTGGTGATGCATGCTGCTCATACGCATTTCTACATAAATGTACATCATACCAGCAGCACTTGTATATACAGCAACAGTATTACCAACAGGCTCTTCTTCTTATGAAAGAAATAGGGTCTGCTACACTCTAATGTACAAATATATGTAGAACATGCATGTCCATTTATTCCAGCTGAAGTGGATTTAGTGACTATGAACTGTCAGAGAATGATGTTGTGTGTTGTATTTTATTAAGGGAATAGGTACAAGGCAGATAATGAAAGTTAACTCTAGAAATATAACCTGATCTTTAGCCTGGAAGAAATACTCCTGACAGACAAAAATGTAATTAATTTTAAATAAAAAATGCATGCTGAGATTTATAAATTTGATGAAAAGGCTTTCACTTTTATTTTCAATATGGGTGGTTATCCATAGAGCTCAGCAATTTATTCATATCTCTGCAAATGTCTATTCAACATAATACTATTCAGCCTTTTACTGGATGAGGATATAATGCTTCCAGTCCTGTATAAGTATGTTTTTCACTTTTAAACTCTTATTTACATAATTTCCCATTATTTCTTCTTTTTAAAGGGCTCTGGTAATTCCTTGCTGTTCAGTCAATTTCATTTTGTATCTTTTAATGTGATTTGGTTCATTTTTAGTTTATTATTATCTAAGTGCAAACATGAGAAAATTTTTAGGAAATCTTAAAAAAATGTTTTTTTCTATCTTATTGAGGATTCATTTTACTGTTCTTTTCATTAAAATTTCTGGGCTGGACAGAGATCTGTGTACCCACCTGCGATGCTGAAATGAAAACATTACTTCATGTTGTGTAAAGGAAAAAAAAAAGCCAAAGCAATGCCATTCCTTCTGCTTTACCGCCACCTATACATTTTTAATTCTCATATATTCCCAGGATAGAAATGTAAATTGTAGGCAATAGCCAGTAGAGTTTCTGGTGGGAATCTGTGAAATCTGACTTTTCGAATCCCTTAAGTCAGGGATAAAAGTGGGACCTTTTAAATACACCAAGTGCTCACAATAGCTTTATTACCGCATTGCTACTTCACTCTGTAGATTGCGCGAAGGCCTGGAGACTAATTTCAGCAACAGCCACAATTTACTAGCTATAGTAGCCCTCAGATGAATAGTTTCTTGTAAAATCAGTGGCAGCTTTATCCTACTGGAGTACAAATAAATCAGCTCTTATTATTCCACATTCATTTAATCCTGGGACATTAGTCAGCGAGACCTTTCTGCAGCCTAATAAACAGCAGCAGCAGCAGTTTTTCTTTATGAGAGTAGTTGTTCATCCTAAATTAGAGCCAGCATTAGGGGAAGGCAGAAACTTTCGCAGCATAATTTAAAGATATATAATATGAGACTATAATAGTGTATGAAAACTGCACCCGTGTGTATAAATATAGCAGGGTTATAATTTTGCTATATGCGGGTTACTTTAGAACATGTGGGTTATTTTATCTGTATATCTTGAAAGTGTGTATTTTGTTGTGGCGAGTAATATTCATGTTATCTGGTTATTTCCCTGGATTTGGCACTGGCTTCTAACATTGTACATTAGCTACCTTTGTGCAGGGGTAAAAAACATGAAATGAAGACACCGATTCAAAAAGATTATTTAACTATAGGTTATTATTTCCATTTTACAACCCATAGCCAAGAAAGCATCTCTGAGTTCCTATTTACAAACAATACTTTGCTTTAAATTGTTTGGGGGTGTTTGTGAAATGGACAATATCTGGGCCTTTGAATGTGCACTCTCCTGTGCACATTACTGTAATATATAAAAAAATGGCTGTTGCTCCTTTTAAAAGCTTTTATTTTGAGCTATTTTGACAATTCTGTTTTTATGGATATCAGTATAGGTCTATCCTATAATTTACAATACAGATAAAAAAGTGGGTAATGTTCAGAATGAAACATGAAACTTCAGAAAGTGGGTTTTCAGGAAAGGAGGCCGTTTGCCCGAAAGCTGTACAAGGGCTTCCAACTTCTTAAAGTTTGTGCTAGGACCTTTATGGCTTTTCCTAGTTGAAATCTGCAGTTTCAGTTAAACCGCTTGGGATTATGTATGTGCTTGAATGATAATTTCAAAGTGAAATTCCAGAGTTGTGGAAGTGAAAATCTGGTGGATTGGCTCAGGATCACATGGTTTGTGATGAGTTACTTTGAATTAAGGCCTTTGAAAAGTTTTAGCATTTAATTTTTTCTGGTGAGTGCACTGTGTGTATGCTGCTGTCACAATATGTTAATGACTGTTGTTGTTATTTATTGGATCTGACTAATAGTACATTACTAAGAATCTTCCAGTTGAAAAATGGTGTCTTTTGAAGTACTTATTTTATGTCAGTTTGGATCCTTAAGAAGGAAAAATAGAAGATGAGTCTCTGACTCTTTGGAAGTGATTTAAATATGTCATAATTTAATTTGTTTTAGTTGACAATTTTCAGTTCAACTGTTATATGGGCTCACTCTTATGTCTGCATAAACATATATGCAAACATATATATGTACACACAAGAATGTGTATGCTTATACACTTACTAATTCTTAGAACTTTATCATCAGCTATAGTCAGAATTTTTACAATACTGGAAGTGATTTACTATTACTTTATGTTTTCATGTAATCTGGATTTTTTTTCTATTTTTTTAAATGCATTTTATCCTTAGCTCTTAACTTGATTTCATTCTGTTATATTATTGAAATAAAAAATAGAGACTGAACTGCTAAATGCTATGGTCTGTACCAACTTGTTACCTTGTGGTGGCTTTTTTTTTTTTTTTATTNTATTGTAAACATCCTTGGAGCTTCTTCTCTCTCTCTGTACCAAGATATATAATGAAAATGAAAATAAATCTAATATGATCACTGCTTTATGGGTTAATTATCTGTTTGTGACTGAGTGGCTCTAGGAATCATATAATCGCTGCCAAATATCTAGATGAGTCTTTTAATGAAAATTACAGCTTTCATGCTTGCCAACACTGCCAGGAAGACAGAGCAATTGGAGAAAAACCATAATTTAGTACTGTACTTCCACTCACTTCTACCAAACAGAGACCATATCTCATGCCTCTGTTTCTATGTGGTTGACATACAGTATGGGAAGACGTTGATGCAAAATACCTGCTGTCCAAAATACTAGCAACTACAGGCTCCTACTCTCACGCATTTAATATCTTCCAGGATCCTTTTTTTTTCTTTCATTCACACACGCTGTCAGACTTGTAACAGTCCTAGAAAATAGATGATATTTTTCCTCATGAATATTCTTTGAATAATCTTGAGTGGATCAAGAAAGAAACATCACAAATCTGTTTCTGAGTAAAAACCAGCTGCATGCCTTTTTGGTGCTTACATTTAAGATCCATCCTTCCTGCCTCTAAAATCTTTTTTTCGCCTGTTTTCTGAGAGATGTCCCATGTATGTCCTGACTGCAGTACATGTCACTGACTGGAAGCTCAAAAAGCATAGCGGAAAACTGAGGGTTTCTTCGCAAAAGCCTCACTGCTGGGTTTTGCAGAGGTGCTGAGGGGAGAATTCAGCAAACCCATTCTTCCATGGGGTTGATGTGCCTTGTAGGGTAGCATGAAGACAGGGTCTTTATGCACTGGCCTGCTGAATGGTGTTCACAGTTCACTCGGGAATACAGGTAGCATGGGATGGACAGTGGCCCCCTTCACATATCTCACCTCGGAGAGATGGGTACAAAATGTAGAACTTGCTCGGCGTTTTTTTTGGAAACTGAGTAACCTTTCAGTAGCACTCAGACTACTGCAGTCGAAGGTAAATGCTGTGTCTGACTACATTTGACTAATGTACTCAGGCCTTGCTTGTATAAACAGTACAGCTGAATTCAAAGGATCTGGTTTGAAATTAATGTGGCTAGGCACATGCACTCTCGTGTTCATACCTCCAATATTCCCCTTTAAATTGTAAGCCTAAATGATTTTGAATGTATCTCATGGTGTATCATAACATGGACTGCTTAGTGACAAGTGAACTGCTTGCCTGGAGGAGCTGATATGCTGAAGAGGAATAGCTGGTGCTTGATGTCCTTCCTGCTGCAGCAGAAAAGACCAAGAAACAGGTTAGCAACCTAATGCAGAAGTCCTTAATATCGAGGGTTGCAGTACATGGTTGAAAAGTGGACTGAGTCGTAGCCTGGGAGACATCCCCACATTCCCCTGGGAGAAGGTGCTGTGGGGAATGTCCTTGTACAGTCTAAAAAAGAATTGGTCCTGCATTTCGTGACTCCAAAGCTTTTAAAGATCCGATGCTATTTCCTTTACTGAGCTGTAATACCGACATCAGAATCTGACACGAGCAAAGATTGCCCTTGACAGGCTGTCTGCACTTTCGTAAGCAGCTGGCAGCGACCTGCACTGGAGAGGTAAAACTGAGGTGGGGTGGCAGGCTGGCCACAGCCAGGAAAGGGATTTCAGTCCACCAACGCAAAGAGGGGAACTGGAGGATGCTCTTGATTTTTATTTTATTTTTCACTTTCTCTCCAGCTCATTTTGATTCTGTCTTTGGAGAAGTACAGTCCCTGATGACATCCAGGGTTAAATTTCCAGCATGATATGAGGATTAGTTGCATTCTCCTCCCCATACCAGTAATGAATTGTTCAGCTCAGTGCCTGCATACTGTGCTGAACATTTACCCCCAGGGTCTCAAGTATCAGTGAGGAGGGAGGGCGAGAGCTCAGGAGACTTCTTCAGCTTGAGAGATCCCAGGACAGGAGAATGGAAAATGGCAATTATTGCATGTGGTAGAGAGAAAAGCTCAGGACTGAAATAGCAGGGGGATTGGAGTTCAGGATTAAGTCATATTGCCAGAGTGGTATGGGGGAGGCAAACATAGTGCGTACTGTCCCTGTGCCTATCTCTCGCCACTCTGAGCTGTGACCCTCTGATCCTGTATGTTGAACAAGGGAAAAAACACTGACATCATGGTAGATTAAACAAATTAGGTGAGCCCAGTTTTCAACACTCATTTGCATATGCATTGCTCACCAGGGAACCCTCCATGGGCAAAAGCAAGTATCTGATTTGCACACTCAGATTTTGCCTTCCTATTCTGCATTGGCTCATCGCATGCAAATGTATGCATTCAGTTGCATGCACCCAGGTTTGGAAATCATTCCTCTGGTTTCAAGGAAGAAAAAAGACAGAATAATAATCACTCCCCCTTGTCCCCCCGCCTCCCCTGGCCTATTGTCAACAAATTTCAATTCATCACTGTTGATTTTGCTGAAACCTACTTTGGAACGTTACAGCTGGGATTGATGTTATCCAATGCCATTTTTATCAGGGTTTCACTGTGCAATACAGAGTATTCAGGGGAGTCACTGCAGGCTGCTGGTGCCCATGATTGCCTCTGACATGTACAGCTGAAAGGACTCTTATTCCAAGAATGATCTTCTTTTTTAGACTGTATTGAGTTGGGACTGATTTTGATAGCCAGTTTCAGTCAAGAATCATAAAGTTATTGCACATTTAAGACCGTCAGTATGAGAATCATTCTCTGTCTCTCTCTCCCTCCCCCTCTCACCGTTCTTTCCCCTCCCTTTCTCTCTCTCATCATTTCACAGGACTGCAAGGTTACAGAAAGGTCTAATCAATTGTCAAACTCTCCTTTATCTCTGAGAAGGTGGTAAAAAAATCTAACTGCCCTGCTGTAGGGGGTTCTTCTGACTACACAGCACCCTTTTTCACATACAATGCTACCATGATTAATGTCCTCCCACCTCAGACCTTGTTAAAACCTGTTCTTTAAAGCAGGCTGGTGCACCACAGTGAGAGCAAGAGCAAGGTTGCATAAATCAACGTGTTCTCACAGCCCCCAGGATATCCATTATAGATGCCAGCTGGATGACTGGAAGATAGAGAAAAATGAATATTGTATCCTGTGGCCTTTTGCTTCTAATGACCACTTTTCAACATTTTTGAAGGCATGATTAAATTTTGATAACTGGGGAAGTCACTCTGAGCAGGCTGAAATAGAGATAAATTGACTGAGGGTCTGACATCCCAGTGGAGAGCAGGCAACTAATTAGTGTGTGAATCGCACTCTGAAAGAGATGTAAAAGGGAGGCTGGTTTAATCAGAGGAGCTGCTGAGGTACAGGAATAGTCAGGGATAATTGCGGCCTAGGTAGAAATCACAGGCTCAACGAGCAGCTTTTTCTGTCCGCTTGATTGGCAGCCGCTGACCTAGTGTCCAAAACCTTTGAACTCTTACAACAGTAACAGCCTTGTCAAGGCAATTTGCTTGCAGCTTTCTATGACCAGTTATTTCAGCTGTGAAGCTGGGACACCCAATTTGAAAGGGCACTTTGCTCCTCTGCTGCGGTGGAAGCTGGGCGGAACAGCCTCATTATTTTTGATGACTTTACTTTTGAACCCTTTANCTTCCCCAATGCACTCCACACACCGCACACGTACCCTCTCCCCGGGGACCTTGCTGTACGGATGAAGTGTCAGATCAATTTAGCTGTTGATTGCAGCAAGGGAAACGGGGGCAGGGGGAAGGATAAACCCCCACCGCCCTGCGTAACACTGTGGTTTTATTGCAGGAACAGAGCTTCCTCGGTGTCTGAACGGGTGATGCTGTTGGACATATGAAACACGAGTATATCTGGCGTTCCTTTTGCTGCGTTTAGAGGAATTAAAGGCAAAATATTTAATCCCTCTAAAGAGCGGCTGGGATAGCACCTCCTTTCGTTGGAAATGAAGGATAGTACACCTGTGCAAAAGATGACTAAGATAATGTCTTTTCTGTAATGCTTCCTATTTACCCAGTGTACACATGTAACATTTTGTTTGTGGTAGCAAGAATGTTCTGACTTAAACTGGTGTTTAGGGGAATAATAATAATCCCCTGAAGCTGCAGTAGCTGGTGAGGCAGATTTCTTTTTTTCTTTTTTTTCTTGTAGGGAGGGAGGGTAGCTGAAGAGAGAGCAAGAAGATAGAGTGGAAAGCTTGCTGTCTTATTCCATTTGGTAGTGTGAATTAGTGTTGTTCTGAATTATTTTTTTGCCTGGGGCAGACTAGTTTCTCTTTTTAAACTGATCAGTCCCCCTGGGTCTCATATTATACCAAGGACCAGGATACCTGATGTGACTGGGTTTTGATGTGACAGCGTACTGTTTCTGCAAAGCCTTCAGCTAGGATTTTCAAAAACACAATTTTTCACATGAAAATGAGGGCCAGTTGTAACTTGGTCTACATAATTAGGCCCCTGCTGTATATTAATACTTTATTACTAGGTGGTTTAGTCTAGTGGTAGCTCGGGGCATGGCTACATGAATAAGGTAAGCTCGGCTGCTGATTGATAACATGCTGGCTACTCTGCGGTCCTTGCCCGTGTCCACGGTCTTACCTGCAGTACACGACTGAAACCGCCGCGTTTATGCTCACACAAATCTCCAGCGAGCAGTATGAGGCTGTCAAGGCAGGACGGCTCCTGACCCTTCAGGGCTGTGATTGCGACTCTCTTGCCATTTCTTTCCGAAGTGGGGAGGGTTTCTTTAGCAAACACATGGAAAGACTTTGGGCCCACTTGTAGGCCACTGTTGTAGGTCCTCAGAATAGCTACTTTTCAACTTCCGTGACTCTGTCCTCTCGCTGTGGAGTTACACATTGCGGGCACATTTGCTGGGAAAGCCCTATGGAAGCCAAGGCCTGCAGGTGTTTTGCTGAACCAGGGTCAAAACGCTCAGAGTTTTGACTTTCTGGGTCACTACTATCACTACTGCTCAAAACAAATAGGGAAAACAAGGTACAGAAAAGGCAAGTGTTTTGCCTAAGGCCGTGCAAAAGGTCAGGCATAAAGCAAAATATGATGGCCTAATTGTTGGCTTCCTTTCCTCATCCGTTTATTAAAAAGAAATAATGAAATCTTCAAATTGCTAACTAGACTGGGAGGAAAGAATTTGACTGCTGTGTGTATTAAATATGAGGCTTGTGCTAAAAGTCACCTCACGACTGCTTGCTGACCTGCTCTAAAGTAGTGACAAGCACTTTGCTTCTATATTGGGAGCAGCAGCCACAGCAGTGAAATTAAAAGAAAAAACACCAACAAACCCACCACAACTAGAATAACAACAGTTTGTCTCAAAAGTTATTCATCAGGATATTGGCTTCTATGAAAAAATAAGAGACTGGCATGCCAGAAATATGGTAACCTTGTATAAATATTGCTCATAAACAAACTAAGAATTAAAAGGTGAGTTATACAGCTGAGGCACCTTAAAAATAGATGATTCTGGTGATGTGTTCCTGTGCATATTCCTGGTTCAGAATGAGAAATGTATTCCAACAGACACATACCTGCAGCAATGATGATTACATGGGGAAACTTAATGTTTGAGATGCAGAGCCACTTACAACTGTATTAATATCAGTGGAACATAATAAAAAATAAGAGTTTCAATTAATGACCTTTCTTTTTCTACCAATTTTCCCTGCATGATTTCTGACTTTGGTGTCAGATTGTGTGGCAAAATGGTTCTGAAGGTATGAGCAATAAAAACAGACACAATAAATTTGTGTAGGCCAGGCAACTGTGATGACTTAATTGCTACTTTAGTGAAAAGGCTGCAGCCATTATGTTAAATTATTAAAAATAACACCCACTGTAATTTATCAGAATTTCAGCCATTACTGCATTTTTTTAAAAAAGTATCAGCAATTTTAAAATTACAATGTTCGAGATAATAAAAGTAAGCAGGGGTAGTTTGAAGTATGGTACAATGGCGGTAGAGATAGGAGTATGTACTTATGCCAGCCTTACCAGTTCTTACAGCTTTAGCTCTTGTAGCTGGAAGACAGAAGAAATATACCCTTTGCGCCCATTTGAGAGGAAAAGGGAGGAATTGCCACGGCTAGGGATGAGGCTTTGAGACCAGGAACTGCAGTCCCAACTCTCACAAGCTGTTGTTAATAGTTCTGCATTTTTTTCTTCTCATGTACAACATTTATGTGAAGGTTAAGGCTGTGTGAAGGCAGTGCCAGTTGCTCGTTTGCCAAGCAAGGTGACTGCAAACTTAAACTTTGTTGGGGTGGGGGGCTATCTCTGCCTTTGTGTTTGTGTCTTTAAGACCTTATCTATCCAAACTCTGAAAGTAGCAGTCTCTACTAATAAGGTGGTCTTCAGAAAGCAAGCCTTATGGTGAAAGACTTATGTCTTGCCATTTATGTATGTCCAGATATTTCAAATATTGCAAGTGAGTTTTCTGAGAGGCACCCCAGAGACGTAGGTGAGTCCTGAGAGATGCTGTTCAGCAGAGGAGCAAGAATGTATAAAATGCCGATTTGCTCTCTTTTGAAACCTCTGCTTTGACTACCTGAAATGTTTTCATGGGTGACATGAGAGCGGTTAGAGATGCCTGTCTCTCAATGCTCCCATGGCCAGCACAACCCAAGGAACTTACTCCTTTTGCTTTTAGGCAGAACCAGAGGCTCTTGAACAAGTCAAGGAACTGGGGCATGCAGAAAATTGCCAAAGATGGAAAGACTGAGGAAAGAAAGGCCGGAGTTGTTAGAGTCAGATGTAGCTGTACAAAGAGCCTTAAACATTGATTTCACTATGTGTGCTGGTAATGATGCAAGTACCTCACAATCCCCTTACTTATGCTTTAAGAAAGGATGGGGAAGCAGAAAAAGTAGGAAAAAAGCCATGACAGAAAATGACATTGCTATCTGGGACTCTGGCAATATTATAAAGTAGGATTTTAAAACAAAATTTTGCATTGGCTGTATCTTCTTTGGCCAGATAAGTGTTTTCACCGTGTATATATTTACAGACATGCATGTATATATAAACATGTGTTTCAGTACATGTGCATCTTCACATGGAGGTACATAATTGAACCAATTAATTCCATTTAATAGCAGTCTATAAAATGTTGTTCCTTAAATGGCTCATTGTAAAGCCTGTCATAATGGCAATTCAATTAAATGATACTGTATTGTTACTCCTTACCCTATGTGCAAAATCTAGTGAAAACATTACTGAAATTGGGAGAAACCATTCTAAACATCAGCAGAAAGGAGTGTTTGGTTAGAATCAGAACAGTGCCTTTCAAAACCTCTGACAGGTAAATTATGAATATTTACACATATGCTTTCATTATATAAAGTTAATTTGAAGTAAGAAGTTCAGACTACCCATGGGGCTTTAAAAATACCATAATATGCATTCAAAGACTCAGATAATTGGGACATATGTTTCTCAAAAAATAAAAAGAAGAGCTTCAACTGGTTTTCACATCTCTTGCAAACACCTAAAAACAATCTGGAACTGGTCCCAACTCCTCATTTCTGTATTAATACAGAGAATTATAAGAAGCATCTTTATTTCCCTCCTTACTGAACCCTAACTTAGGATTTTTTCTTAAGTGCAACTTCGGCTAGAATTATCGCATTTTTTGAATCCTGATTTCTTGGAGATATATAGCTAACACAGTCTCCAAACTATTTACTGAATTTACTGAGTTAACTCTTCTGTTTGATAGGGTAAGACATTTTAACAAATGTGATGCTCAGTCACTGGGAGAAAAATAGAAGATCTCTTTTAAAGGGCTACAACGATAGAGGTAATTACAGACCAGATCTCTTAAATATTTTTCACTGAGTGAATCACATGTTAGTTGGAAAACACAGGGCTAGAGCACAGAGAAATTTGGCATTGGAAATGTTGTTCAGAGGAAAATATATAACAATAATTGGCACCAAAAAAAAAAAAAAAAGAGAAAGGTGATCCAATACACTCCTATGACATCTTCAGCAGTTGAGAAGTGCACAGTTAAATTTACAATCAGTCCTGGGGTGTTATGTGGCATACTCACATTCACACATACATCCAATAAATATTCATTAAATGACTCTATCCTTACAATCTTCAAAGTTCAAAAGCTTGCATTTAGCTTTTAAAGTAAAAATCAGTGTTTGCAACCTGGCTGTAGATCTTGATGCATACTCAGGGAATTCTGTGGGACAGTCCACATCTTTGAAGCACAGGGCTTTAACAGTCCAATAAGGTTTTATTTTGAAAATGCATCTGAGTTGAAGTATGCTGTTTAAAGAGTTGAATGGTGACTTAGCTCAGTGAACTATGGGGCCATGTGGTGGGTTGACTCTGGCTGGACACTAGGTGCCCACCAAAGCCACTCCATCACTTCCCTCCTCAAATGGACAAGGGAGAGACAATAGAACAAAAGGCTCATGGGTCAAGATAAGGACAGGGAGCGATCACTCACCAATTACTGTCATGGGCAAAACAGACTCAACTTGGGGAAATTAATTTAATTTATTACCAATCAAATCAGAGTAGGATAAGGAGAAACAAAAAGTAAATCTTAAAACACTTTCCCCCCACCCTTCCCTTTTTCATGGCACAGGGGGAGGGGAATGGGGATTGCGGTCAGTTAATCACACATTGTCTCTGCTAATTCTTCCTCACACTCTTCCCCTGCTCCAGCGTGGGGTCCCTACCAGAGGAGACAGTTCTCCACAAACTTCTCCAGCGTGGGTCCTTTCCACAGGCTGCAGTTCTTCATGAGCCTCTCTAGTGTGGGTCCTTTCTACAGGGTGCAGGACTTCAGGAACAGACTGCTCCAGCGAGGGTACCCCATGGGCTCAAAACACCTGCCAGCAAACCTGCTGCAGCTTGGGCTTCTTTGTCCACGGTTCCACAGGTCCTGCCAGGATCCTGCTCCTGTGCAGGCTTCCCACAGGGTCACAGCCTCCAGGCATCCACCCGCTCTGTCGTGGGCAGGTGGATATCTGCCCCACTGTGGACCTCCGTGGGCTGCAGGGGGACAGCCTGCCTCACCATGGTCTTCACCACA
Organism: Anarhynchus alexandrinus; assembly: GCA_008711295.1. NCBI lineage: Eukaryota > Metazoa > Chordata > Aves > Charadriiformes > Charadriidae > Anarhynchus > Anarhynchus alexandrinus. The sequence continues at coordinate 3,956,118 of VUYV01000029.1, forward strand.
GGCTACAGGGGAATCTCTGCTTTGGTACCTGAAGCACCTCCTCTCCCTCCTTCTTCACTGACTTTGGTGTCTGCAGAGTTGTTTCTTTCATATATTCTCATGCCTCTCTCAGGCTGCAGTTGCACAGGTTTTTTCCCCCTTCTTAATTATGTTATAACAGAGACACTACCACTGTTGCTGATGGGCTCAGCTTTGGCCAGCGGTGGGTCCATCTTGGAGCTGGCTGGCATTGGCTCCATTGAACATGGGGGAAGCTTCTAGCATCTTCTCACAGAAGCCACCCCTGTAGCCCCCCTGCTACCAAAACGTTGCCACGCAAGCCCAACACAGGCCAATTTCTGAAGATTATACCAAGATTATATGCGGCATGAGGGAGCACAAACTAGTATAGCTTGTGTAAAAACTGTTATGTGAAGAGTTGATCTATGCTCCAGAACAAAATATGTGGTGCTCTTTGCCAGACAGTAGTGATAAATAATAAGGTGTTGTTACGGTTTAACCCCAGCTGGCAACTAGAAGAAAACAACTGCTACCTCACCCCCGCATGCTCCCCTCCCTCCCTGCCATCCCCCTGAAGGGTGGGGAGAGGAAGGAAAAGAGAGGAGGGGAAAGGGAGAAAAAAACTTTGTGGACTGAATTGAAGACAGTTTAATAGAAACAGTAACAGAAAATGAAAAATAACAGTAATAGTGTCTACAATAATAATATTGACATAGGTCACTCCCACTGCCCGGTGATTGACACCATCCCATCATGGATTTTCCCCACCCTGACCGACCCCCATTTATATACTGAGCATGACATCTATGGTATAGATCTCATTGGCCATTCCATTGTTCTGTCTATGCTTCTATGGGAAGCTGAAAAAAGTCCTTGAATAGTGTAAACATCACTCAGCAACAACCAAAACCAGTACGTATTATTGATATTCCTTTCACAGCAATCACTAGAAAGAAGACTAACTCTTTCCCAGCTGAAATGAGGATAGGCATAACTTGCAAAAACTTGAATACAGTAATGTATTGTCTGGTCGGCCCTGAGAAAACATTTGACCAAAAAGTTGAATGGATTTTTAATTCCAGCTAGAGATATGGGTGTTCAGCTCATGTGATAACACTATTTCTCAGAGTCATCACCCAGTTAGGGTGATGTCCTTCAAATTAATGCTATTCAAAATAAAGAATAATTTCCAAAATTTTGAATGCTATCCCATATCCTTAGTTTTTCCACCTATCTTATAGAAATAATGATTTACAAGTAATCTAAAGTGGCATTGTGAGGACATCTTAAATAATAAAGTCATTTTATCAGCACACCTGTTAAAATGCACAATCCCAGCAGCACAGTAACATTTTTTTTTTTTTAATTTGGACATCATGAAACCACAACTTTTTATCTTACTATCTTAATATTAATCTTTGGGTGACCTTTGAGAGTAGCCTGTGTTCCTTTAACTCCTTATTTCAGTATTGACAGAGTGACTGCCAACAAACTCTCCTATATCTTATAATGCTTCATAAGGATATATCAGAGGAGTTTTCCAAGCTAAAAAAACACCATCTCACTTCATTATGGTAATTATTTCTTTTTTTTATGTCTTGTGTAGCTAAACAAGGCAGGTTTTGGTATTTTCTGTGCTGTGAATACTTACAGTATAAAGTAAATTAGACCCAAGTTGCAAATACAATAGATGGGAAATTTCACAGACTTACATATCAAGGGTTAACGCTGAAACCCTGAGCAAAATAATTAGTGGACTTTCCTTGCCCTTGGAAACGTGGCTGGGCTCAGCTGGAGAGAATTATGCTTTTAAGAAGGGGACTATGAGAAGAGCTTTAATTCTTACTACTGTCTTGTTTCTGTGCTGACCTGGGAAGTGGAGGGAGGGAAAGAGGGAGAGAGGAATCTGGCTGTGAAAAGTCCTTTTGACTTCATTTAGTAGGCTGTTACTTCTAACCTTAGCTTTGCACAGAAAAAAACACAGATTGATGGTAGTGGAATGTAAGTATTCTTAGATCTAACAGTTGCATAAAAATAATTTTAGGCAATTATAATAAAATTCAGAAAGTAGAAAGGAAGATCAAATAGCTATGATGCAAACCAGGAGAAAACGGGTTTATGCAGATAATATAAAAGTACAGGACAGCGAAAGGACAGGAAATCCCTTTATTTCTAGGGCTGGTTAATTGAGGTCACATGATTAAACATTACAGCTGTCAAGGGGGACAGCGAGTTATATTGCTTTTAGCATGAAGCTGCCAGTGGCTATCACTGCTAGCTCTACACCTTTTTGGATTGTCAGGGAATCATTTTAATACAGATGAAGTTATAAATAGGGGGGTGCAATCAGATTATAGACCTTGAATTTTCAGTCATTTATGTGTGTATTTCTACTGGAGAAATGCTGGGGGGGGACGTCTAATTAAACAGTGCTCATTAGTTCATTATGTATGTGCGTAATTTGACAAGGAACATCAGGAGCGGTTTGCTTCTGGACTTCTGGAGATAAAATGAGTTATTAAAAATATTACTGACCGCACTCAAAATGTATTTTGAATTTTTCAAGGCTTGTCTTGGTATTTGGGGAGGAAAAGATGATTGAACTTCTCTACCTGTGCCTGCAACGCTGCTTCAGGTGAGGATGAACAAGGAGGTTTAGGCAGTACCACAACTCAGCACTGTAGTGGAGAAAATAGGCACTCTGCCTCCTGCTGTGAGATGAGAGCCCTTCTGCAAATAGTTTCCTTGTGGCCAGCTGTTCCAAAAGGAAAAGAGTGAAGAAAGTAAAATGGTGTTTCTCCTAAAAAATCCATTTGTCTTGTGTCTTCTCTGAAAAGAATACAAAGTATTTTCACAGGACTGGGAACTACTTGTCTCTGAGTAGGGGACCATAGAAGAAGGTAGAAATACAGCCAATATAATTGACTTTTCATTTTGAAGTGCCAGGTAACTGTTGAGCTGTTTTAATGATTCCTTAATGCATTTCAAATATGACCATTGTTAGTGCAGGATTTTATTGTGCTCACCTTGTGAAACGTTTATGATTTACTCCTAAAATAACTTTATGCTTTACACAGGGTTTTGGGGCAGCTTATCTGCAGTGTTTGGCTTCCTCGTGAGTGCAAGGTAGACAAAAAGCTACGTGGGCTTGAATTTCAATATTAATTCGATTAACTATCCTAGGGTAAGAATTGTTTTATTGTCTCTGAGAATGAGGTTCACATAGATGGAGTTATTTAATTATTAAAAACCAGACTGTCATAAAGCCAAACATTGCATTTGGGTTGCTAGCTGGAAATCCTTTGCAATGTTTTGAGGAAAAATCCCTTCTTATACACACTGTTTGGTGAGTTTTAAGCCACTAACAGAATGTAAGGCAGTGGGCCATCTCCACCATATGCTATTACAAAAGACAGAAAGACAGCAAACATTCAGGGTGGATGAGGAGAGCATATTAGGCATGTAATGGCCATCAGCCTGCTGTCTCCTGGCAGATACATCTGAATGCTGTCTGCTGTGGTAAGAAGCTGCAGTGGCACATCCAAACTGAAAATATAACCAATAATCCTGTACTGACTGCTGTTGATAATACTTCCTTTTTTTGTGTGTGTGTGTGGTAGTACTGGAACCGTAGCTGCTTTTCCCAGCACTCTGCTTTTCAGTCCATCTTGTTTCTTTACTTTTTGCAAGATGTACAGTTGGAAAAGAAGTATTGGGTCATATGGTCTTAGCTTTGTTATCACCAGACTCTAAATACTTCTGCTACAGGATTTTGGATATTGCAGTTCACAAAAACAGGTTGAAAAAGGGAAGTAAGTAGTAAAACATCTGTTTTCTGTTGCAGACTCTATTTCTTTTGCTAAAAATGTCAAGAATGACAACAGCTTTTTTCTATTTCTGCTATTCTATTATTATATTTTCTCTTGACTGTTGAAGGAAAACTATCTCCAACAAAAGGGGAGAAGGCAGCAGGAGAAGGAGACTCACAACGTTATTCCTCCATTGAGAAAACGTCAAATAATCCCTGCTAACAGTCTTTAGTCCGACTGCCACCATTGATAAGAAAATGTACAAACTCTGCCAGCAGCAGTTACAGCTAAGGCTGTCAAAAGGCCAGGAAGGTATCCGAGAAAGTTGAGTAACTGGTGTGACCATGTCTAATTCAATGCCCACAATATAATTATGTACAAAAATTTTAACAGTAGAATGTAAAAGACTATGTGTAGCCTAACATGCCCGAGACCGCATACACTCAGTGTACGAGAATACTTTCAGTCATAGCAAGCATCTGTGCCACCTGACAAGTGCTCCAGGAAGTTATCTTGAAGAGCAGCAAACACTCCCAAGGAGGTCAGCACATATATTGAGTAAACATGAAGAGAGATCACCTTGTATTGCTTTATTCCTTGCTAAGGTAAGTGGTTCAAGTGTGAGCATGAAACCTGATCATGAGACAAGCTAGGAAAAAAAACACCCACTTTTGACACCTACAGACCTCCTCTCTTATCAACTAACAAGTGTTATATGAAGACTCCTTGCAAGTCCCAAGACAACAACGGCAATGGGAATGATGTTACTCCCTCGAAATTCCATTGCAGAATCAAGTCATCAATAGCTAAGCAGGACTGCTTTCACACAGCCGCACACAGGGAGAGAGGGGTGGACAGGGAGACAAATTCTATCACTGGTCTTGAGCGCTGAGAGAAAGCAGCTGCTGCATCTTTGTTCTCCATATGCACATTTAATCCCTGATCTCCATATGCCTTGGTATAGCAATATACAACATATGTATATCTGTTATACATAAATATATATATACGTGTATTCACCAAGAACAACGTAAGGCCTTTGGGAATGAGTCCTATATAAGTGAGTCCTTTTTACAAAGTGGGTAGAAGTTTGTAAAAAGACCTCCTTGCCCAGTGAAAGTAACTGACAAGTTATTTTACTTGAATAATACATCGAGCTCTGAGACCAAATTCACACTGGTTATTCACGCGGATGATTCCCAGGGTGATGAAACCCTGCAAATTCTGGGATGTACAGTATCTATTGTGGGTATCTATTGTGGTTACAGTATTACTAGGCAGGTGAATTGTCCCCTCAAAAACCAGCAAAGGCAAATCAGTAAAGGGAGCTATTTCAGAGAATGCTGGTCCTTTGGGTGGCGTGTATTTGCTCACGTGGACATTCGTGTTTACCTGTTTACCCATATAGATCATCCTGTGTTCATGGGCAGAACATTCTGTGGAATGGGAAATTGCCACTCCATCACTCTTGGTGGACTGTAGCTCCTGTAAGGAGCCAACTGTGAATAGGTAATTCAAGTTTTTGCTTAAAATAGAAGCCTTCTGTTCAGATCTTTTCTGATCTGAGCTAGTGTCTGATGGATCTCGCTATGAAACTGTATGGGACCTAATCTGCTGCCTCCCATGGGTGCCTGTGAAGCAGAAGCAGCACAGTGGGTCATTTCAGATAGTATTTCAACGTCTCCTTAGGATGATTTGAACTACTGTTGACTCAAATCCTTTGGTACTAATCTTTCGAGTCTCCTTCTAGAGTTTCTCACAAAAATGGAGAGTATGATGGGACTGGATGAGAGCTTAGGCACTGTGGGAATTTGCCACAATTAAGCTCTCTTGGACCAAAAGTCTCCACCTCTATCCTTGGACTTTGGTAGATCCAACTAGATCTGTGTAGCTTGGTTTTCATTCTTTACCTGTTTTCTCTTGAGGCCAGACATTCATATTTATGTCTAAAAGAAGGGTCAGGAATTATTTGGTTGCAGATGGGTTTCTCAAGAAGCACTATTGTGTTAATCGATCTGCCTATGGTGATCTTCAGACTGCATATAAACCATCTTTGAGTGCCCAGTTTCTTGAACTTGTTTGATAAACATCTGTCCCTTTTCTGAAACACTGGAAATGTGGGTATCTTCAGTGGGACACAAATGATTTGGCTGTACCAGGTGCTTCCCTGTTATCAAGATACTCAAGACCGCATAACTTTTGCAGTCACAAAGGTACGGGATATATATCATCTGGTCTGATCTCCTGCTCAAAACAAAATCAACTTCAAGGTCAGTTCAGGTTGCTCCAATTGTCCAGTCTAATTTGGAGTAACTCCAAAAATATTCCACAGCTACTTTGAGTAACCTGTTATGATGTTTGACCATCCTCAATGTAACTTTTTTTTCTCATATCTGATCAGAATTTCCCTTGATGCAGCTTTTGTCCCTGGCCCCTTGTACTTTCACTGCGTACCTCTGAGAAGAGCCTGGCTCTACCAAAATAGTCAGTCATCAGTTAGCTCATCTCTCCCTAGCCTTCCCTCCCTTCTTCATTTGGGCTGAAGGAACATAATGGATAATTATATTGCTTCTGGTCTGCACCAAAGTTTGTAAGAAAGATGTGAATTCAGTCTTAACTGATTATCATTCTTTGCCTCATGATAACCTGTACAATGATGCTGCTGACAGATGAAACATGTTGGATTAAATCTTCATTACTGTGTCAGTTTCCTTAGTGCTAGATGAAACCATATAAACCCTGTATCTCTAGACGAGTGTCATTCTTTTCCAGTCTTTGTGTATGGGTGGGCGTTTTTCTCTGCAACTGTCATTCTGTGTACCTATCTTCATTACGGAGTGATAGGAAAAGTGTGCTCATTTGCATAAATGAAACAAGTAGAAGGTATGCAGTAACTATATGGAATCTGATACGGCCATGAAATTACTAATTATTTTTGCTTCTGAAAGTAAGATAATTTAATGCTGAACTGCCTAGATGCCTGAGAACTTCACTTGCTTTTCATGTCTCAAAGTATATTTTACTAATTCCTCTTTTTTAAACATCCTTAAAAAGATTCTCTAACATACTCAAGTTTCAACTGCACATCTTCAGAACTATTATGTAATGATTCCTCAGTTTATTTTCTCACCAGTGTTACCATATTTGCTAAGCATAAAGGACAAACTGGGCCTCTAAATCCTGTGTTATTTTACATCGAGAATTAGGATTAGCTGGATACAAAGAGTACATACCAGGGTTTCATTTCTTACTTTTCATCAATGCCATCAGAATTTTATTTTGTATTAAAAACCATAAGGAAGGTAAAACCTAATCTTTCTAGCATTCCTAGTCACAAAGGAAAGCTTGAAACTGCAACCTTAATTTAATACGTACCCACTTCTGCATGTTTCTCGTCCACTTCCTCAAGGAAATATACCCCACTTTCCATAACTGTTTGTCCTCCGAAATAAATGATGATGGGAACATGGGACTCCAGTGGCCCTCATTTAATGTAAAATTTACTAAAAAATACGTTATGGTTCTACAGACAAGGATAAGAAAGAGTTTTAGCAAATACAGATGAGATGTTCCTCACCAAGTATGCTCTACCCTGACTTTTTTATTTTTTCTGCATGGAAAATCAAGTAGGTAGAAATAAACAGGAAAATTAAAAAAAAAAGTTATGGTCCCTTAAATAAACCTTACTGAGATATTCAGATATTTTACAGTACTACTGCCTGTTTAAAAATATGCTGGATTGTTTTTTTGTTTGTTGGGGTTTTTTTACTATGGCAACTGTCTAATTAATTAAATGAACTTGATCCTGCCTTTGCTGGTGTTTATGATTCTGGTACAAAGAAGCTAAACTGAATAAAAGGCTTCTACTCACATTAATTTTGCATTTTGAAACAAAATAATACAACGGGTGTTGTTGATCTTCATGAAGTTCACTGTAGCTAAACGGTAACATCACGAAATTGCTAATAACCTGGTACGTTTTTGGCAACTCCTACAGAGGGTTTACACACTCACTTTTTGGAGAAGGAATTGTCTGTCCTTGTGTAGGGTATGGTTTCCTTGTGGCAAGGCTGAGGCTCAGCAGCAAGTATCTTCCCTCAGAGGCAGTGTTGCTGCTTACGTGGAAGGGAGGCCCTGCAGTGACCTGTACTGCAACTTTTCTACGGGCAGTGAGTTTCAAAGGCTATCAATCCAGTCACTTTTGTGAGCTTTAAATGAGAAAGAGAGGAGAAAAGGCAGAAATAGGGAAAAGACACAAGGCCTTATGGTGTGAATGTCTGACATGGTTTCGGCTGGGATGGGGTTGCTTTTCTTCCCAGCAGTTGGTGTAGCATTGTTTTGGATCAGGGCAGGGGGGAGGTAGAGAAATTGGCAGTAAAGTTAAACCCAGGGTTTGAGTTGCATGTTATGGGAATTACTACAGCAGGAACTCCTTGTTGCTAGCTAGGCTAGGAGCAAGGGGAGGAGTTAATTGCAATGTTAAACTCTACAACCTGGCACAAAGGGTTAATGGGTGGATATTATAATGGATATACCTTTAAATTGTTGTAACCCATTATTTGAGTTGCATGTTATAGGAATTACTGTAGCAGAAACCACCTGAACCAATGGAGGACAACCCTTACAAGAAGCAGTGCAAGTGCAGCAGTGACCCGAAGGGACCTGGGTTTGGCACCCAGTAATTCCATGCACACCAGACACCATCTCTCCTGCCTTGAAAGACTACTATGACAGATTTAGCCCAAAGTCATGGACTGAATGAACTCAATGGGCATTTTGTGGACATTTATGGACCTTTTGCAGACATTTCACAGGGGCGGTCCATAGACTGAGGGAATGATACCTCTGTATTATACCAAAGGATAAGAAGGGGTTTGGTGGTTAATGAGGATGTATTAGATAGTGCAGGACCTGATTGTGAAGTAACTAGTATGGAATAAGGGGTGGAGAATATCATGGTTTTGGCTGGGATGAGGTTGAATTTCTTGCTATCAGCTGGTGTAGAGCTATGTTTTGGATTTGCAATGAGAATAGTGTTGGTAGAACACTAATGTTTTTGGGTATAGTTAAGCAGTCAAGGCCTTTTCTGCTCCTCACACTGCCCTGCCAGTGAGTAGGCTGGGAGTGCACAAAAAGCTGGGAGGAGACAGCCAGGACAGCTGAACCCAAATGGCCAAAGGTGTGTTCCATACCATGTGATGTCATGCTCAGTATATAGAGCTGGGGGAAGAGGAAGGAAGGGGGGGACATTCAGAGTGATAGTGTTTGTCTTCCCAAGTAACCATTACATGTGATGGAGCCCTGCTTTCCTGGAGATGGTTGAACACCTGCCTGCCCATGGGAAGCAGTGAATGAATTCCTTGTTTGGCTTTGCTTGTGTGTGCAGTTTTTACTCTGCCTATTGAACTGTCTTTATCTCAACCCACAAGTTTTTCCTCACTTCTACTCTTCTGATTCTCTCCCCTATCCCAAGTGGGGGGAGGGAGGGAGTCGCTGCGTGGTCCTAGTTGCTGGCTGGAGTTTAAGTATGACGTTGTCAAAGGACTGTTGATTACCCAACATAGAGCCAAGTTGTTGTTACAGTGGAGGAAAAATTCTAGTCTCTGATATACAGTGCAAATCACAGCCTCCCAGTAACTTGAAATATAGACTAACATGAACAGAATCCTGACAGCTTCCCTGCTTTCCTTCTTCATCCACCCCTTCCTATCTGTTCATGTCTCACAGGCCAAGTAAATAGAAATCTTCTGAAAAGGCCTGGCTGAGAAAACAGGAATCCTCCCATTTTCCTGAGGGGCAATTCAGCTCCCCTCCAACTTGCAGAATGCCCAGTAGCTACTTAGAGCAGTGTTGTAACTTCTGCCACTGTGAAACACAAAACTGACACAATTACAAGACATAGATTGAGATGTTTCTATAGCTTCAGCCACCCATAAGGGCAAGCGAAACCTAGGACACAAGCCTCTTGCAGAAAACACCCTTTCTTTTGATTGAACACTTTTTGAAATTGCCCTCATTATGGTGCAAGGTAACATGCAATGGGGTTGCCTCTCAAAGTGACCCTGTTAGAGATTGCCACTTGTGAGAAAATCCATTCAAAAGTGGAGGCTGGATTAAACTGTATAGCAGGTCAAATGGCACTAGTTAGAGAAATGAAGAGAGGTGCTTCAGTCCAATGATTCTCTGGGAAGTTAAGCAACAATAACAAATTCCATGAATACAAATGCACAAAGATCAGAGAAATGAAAAACTGCCAGAGGTTGGTGAGAAAGATCTCCAAGCATTTCCTCCTTCCAGGAAACACTGAGCTGAAGCAGCTCTTCAGTCCTGGGAAGAATGATGAAATTCAGAAAATAAACACACCATGTGGTCTGGAAACACCTAGATGGAGATCTGTACAGAGTTGCTTTCATCTGGCATCTCCCTAGATTATCTCACTGTTGTCAAGGCTCTCCTGCAGCCTAGAAGTACAGCTTTTGAGTCCTCTGTCAACAGTGAGGTCTGACTGGTACAGCAGGGGGGTTCAGAAGAACCCCAATTCTCTCTGGTCTGTCAAAGCCCAGTGCAAAACCTAGTTCATTTTATGGACAAGAAAAAGATAAATGAAGGCAACACAAGGTTCTACCATTATTGACTCTAATCACCCGTGAACAGACGGTCATTTTGGTGTGCCTCCTCACTCTGCAGAGATCCTTGAGTTCAGGAATCAGCTTTCTTTTAAATGCAAGGCAGTTGTCCTTGTTGACCTATGACGAGGACAAGGCACAACACAAAAGCTGTTTGGAATAGTCAGGTGAAAACATAGGGGAGACACACTGGTTTGGAATTGGCTTCTTTTCTGGGGTTTCCTGTGATGACTTTCTGCTCATCATTTTTCATTTCAGAGTACGAGGACCAATCAGTCAGCTGTGTGCTTTTCCTTTTTGCTGAACAGTACTTGGAAGTCAACACTCTCTGCAGGTTACAGAATGAAACAAAAAATGGAAACGGTATGCTGCAGGTTATTTACAGATTGCTGCTGAGCAAATTTAATCACAGACCTCTGTAACTCTATCATCATTTCCCTTGATGAGAACATCACAGACTTAAATTTTGTAAAGGAGGGGAAAAATAGACATAATCCATGTATAACAGTAACAGCCAATTCTGCTGTGATGGGAAGAGGCACTGTATTAGGGCCAATACATTAGACCAACTTTTACATTGCAGCTGGGACTCTTAATGGCCATTAAAATTCCCCTGGCATTTCCCTGAGAAGGTAACTGAGCCCCTCAAAGAAGCTTTCATTTTCAGTCCTATTGAGAAGGCAGGATACATCATAATCATCTTGCTTAGTAGCTTCCTTATGAATTCTTGGCATGTAACAAATGTTTGAAGTACAGTAATACATACCTTGGAGTTCAGTGCAAGTGCCAGGTAACTCGCATGTGTTGTCGATCATAAGGAGGTTTCCAATGATGGTAATCAGTTATCTGGGAGGTTCAGTGTACTTCCTCTCCTTTTAGACCTCAATTTACCACCAGGTTTGGATAAGAAACCTCTGTTATTCCATCTATCATAATTTCTTTCTGACCAACAGAAGTGAATTAATAATTGCCAGAAAAGCTGGAAAACAAATGTTGTATAGCTGAGGAATAACCATTGTAGGATGCAGTTTGTGGTGATCAGGGTCCCAGTGCAGATGTGTATCATTGTCAGTTTGCTGGTGTAATAAAGCACAAAAGTAATTGGAAACCTGCTCCTTCTTTCCTGCTCAAATCACCCAGTCTGTTCTTACTTTGATATTCCAGCTAAAACTTAACAGTGGCTTTTGGCAAATAAACTTCCTAATTATCTCTTGTGCTCTTCTCTCATAATATCTCATCTTTCAGACCCCACTACTGTTGCTCTGTGTATTGGGTTTGCATGGCAAGGTTTTGGTAGCAGGGAGACTGTACGGATGGCTTCTGTGAGAAGCTGCTAGAAGCTTCCCCCATGTCCAATAGGGCCAATGCCAGCTAGGTCCTAGACGGACCCATCGCTGGCCAAAGCTGAGCCCATCAGTGACGGCAGTAGTGCCTCTGGGACAACGTACTTAAGAAGGGGAGAAAAATGTTGCACAACAGCATCAACAGCTGGAGAAAGGAGTGAGAATATGTGAAAGAAACAACTCTGCAGACACCAAAGTCAGTGAAGAAGGAGGGAGAGGAGGTGGTCCAGGCACCAAAGCAGAGATTCCCTCGTAGCCTGCGGTGAAGACCATGGTGAGGCAGGCTGTCCCCCTGCAGCCCATGGAGGTCCACAGCAGAGCAGATATCCACCTGCAGCCTGTGGAGAAGCCCAGAACAGAGCAGGTGGATGCCTGGAGGCTGTGACCCTGTAGGAAGCCCACGCTTGAGCAGGATCCTGGCAGGACCTGCAGAACCATGGGCAAATGAGCCCAAGCTGGAGCAGGTTTGCTTGGCAGGAGTTATGAGCCCATGGCGGACCCTTGCTGGAGCATTCTATTCCTGAAGTTCTGAACCCTGTGGAAAGGACCCGTGCTGGAGAAGTTTGTGAAGAACTGCAGCCTGTGGGATGGACCCACGCTGGAGAATTTCATGGAGAACTGTCTCCTTTTGTCATATTTTACTCCCCCTGTCCTGCTAAAGAGGGGAGTGAGAGCAGTTTTGGCGGGCACCTGGCATCCAGCCAGGGTCAACCCACTACACTCTGCTTCTGTGATCATGGTTGGTTTCCTAGGTATTTGTACATACAGTTATCCACCATTGCATTTAAGGTCATTGACTATTTATATTCAATATTTATGTATTTCCTCTGCTTCTTATTGCGCAGTCTTTCTGCTAGTCTGTGTTTTTCTTGGCCTTTGTCTCCTGTTGCTATCTGTATTTCTTTTCTTTCTCACTTGTTTCAAAACATCTCCCCACCCTTGCAACTGATTCTAACTTAAGCCAAAAAAAGCTTTTTGTAAGCTTCATATCTGGGGTTAGCACTAGCATTTTTTACTAACCCTTCATATTCTGATTACCTCAGTGTTGGTGTCTGTTTACTCGGAGAAGAAATCCTACAGGTTGTGACAGATAAAGGGAACCTTTCTGTAAGGTTTCAGGCAGGAACCTCAGCTCTTTAAGAATAACTATTTAGGCTCGAGCAACTAATCCGTAATGTCCCAGATATCCTCCAGGAACTTTTTTTTCTTGTACTGTTTGTTTCCCTCTGCAGGGAAAGTGCCTGAACCACTGGGATGGAAATTAAAGTAATCATTCCCTAGAACTGTGTTTCTTTCTTCCAGCTCATGAATACTGAAAATGGCCACCACAACTTGCTCCTTTTAAGACAATTCGGTCATTGAGAGTGGAAGTTTTCACTGTGTTATTGTTAAGACTACTGTAGCTGCCAAAAGTATTTATGATTTTTTTTTTCCTGTTGTTAAAATAAGCCCATCTATCAGGCTGTCAGCTCATGTGAAAAGCAAAACAAAACCTAATCTGGAAAACTCCACATATGGCTTCCTAAGTGTCAGCCATGTGGGTTATTATGACTAATTTCAAAGAAAGGGCCTCTGATGTCCAATATGACTCATTGCAGAGTGTCCTGAAGAAAATGATGAGTGAAAATCTGTACCAAATGAGAGCCTGTAAGAAGAATTTTTGAGTAAAAATGTCTTATTCCAGTAAATTATATTGGATTAGAAAATTATATTAGCTTTGGCATGCAGTGGGTTTCCTTTTGACTGTGATTTTAGTATTTGTTTTGGTGTCAATAGCTCTCTTGCTATTGACTTGCATCACGAGCACTGTTATATATGGGTGCAACTCACTCCCTGAAAAGGTCCAACTATTTAATTTCTACAGAGCATTTGAGCAGGACTTAAACAGTGCTATCTCTCCATCTAAATGTACGAAAGAAATGAAAAAGCTATGATTTAAAAAAAGGATTTCTCTTGTTGGCCGTTGCTGCTTTTTTGTTTCTTTCCTGTCTAATCCTCTGTCTACTACGAAGATTTGTTTGTAGCAGTAGGAGACTGTATCCATCAGAAAACAGATAAAGGGACCTAGCTTTGAAGTGGCTTAGTGTACATCTGCGAGTAGTAACAGGGATCTAGCATATTGACAGCTACAGCACTTGGCACATTGCACCATGATTATCCACTTGAACCAGGGCAGCAGGCTCAGCCAGGCAAAACGCCTTCTGGTAAGAGTTACCCATATATCGCACTGATCTGCATGAACTCTTTCTATAGGGTCATCTGTTTGCTCTTCTTGGGCTGCACTATGTTGAGGTTCTCCTTTCGCATTCTTGCTGCGCATTTCAGTGAGCATACTCCTGTCCACATGGGAGTCCTTAATGGAAGCACTGTCAGCCCGGCACTGGATATGTTTGTACTTGTGGGAAATTGAGGGGCCCCATTGGTGGTGGGATATGTGAAATACATCAGTCCAGCCACCATTTTGAACAGCGGAGCCTCATATGGGCATGAGATGAGCAGAAGGCCTTATAGGAGTAAATTTTTACCCAGAGAAGGCACCAGAAGCCAAAGAAATCATTCATGTTACATATAATTATAATGGAGGAAGCTTAATTGGACTGCTGAATTCAACTGGCTTTTAATAACACTATCTTCCTGCAGACATGAGCAGTTTTGAACCAAAAGTATGAACACTAAGGACTAACAGACTAATGCATACAGGTTTAGCGGGTCGCCAACACCTGGAGTGGAGGTATGTCCAGTGGAGACATGGCAGCAGTTCCTCTTTCAAAGCATGGTATTGAGCTGAGGGAAGTTGCCAGGGAAGATTCTCAGGTACTGTTGGGCTTCATATATGCTGTAGCTTTTGGCAGGTAGTCACATACTCTCCACATCTGGTCTGCTGTTACTTGTGAACTGGAACTTGAGTTGGGAACACTGAAAATCATCCACAAATCCTTTGCCAAAGTCCATTTTCCTTACCACCTCTATGAGTGGAGGATGATCTCAGATGCGATTTGGGTAACTTGACACACTGTGGTCTGTGTCAGGACACCTACTTTGTTGTGGCAGCCTTCTATAGTAGGTATGAGGACAAACTGGGGGATCATTTGCACCAGGTTGGAAGAAGGTCTTTTTTGTATATAGACCAGGCTCAGGTAGCCAAGTTTCAATCCAGAACAGAAGAAGTAAGAAATGACAAATTTTTCTGACAGCCATCCATAACTTTTCTACCAAGGGCTAAAAAGAAGTATGAAAATGTGAAAACAAATAAAAGGTGTGTTTTCCAGTTTTTACAATTTCTGTGTTACTGAAAAGCAACGACTTCAGCTTTATTTCAGGAACCTCCCTCAGAAAGGAAATTCTATGCCACAGTTTCCGGATTCCACCCTAAGTGTGACAAGTGGTTTTCCCTTCCCATTTCACAATGGCTTAGGGAGCTTGGAGATGGGACAAAATGGTAGCCTGGGACAGCAGAACAGTCTCAGTGCTGCACTGAAATGTTGGCTTTGGTTGCAGAATCACTGGGGACTCCCTATGAGGATGACATGGCTATTAGTCCAGCCCTCTGGTGCCATATATTCACCTGTGTCCGGAGGTAGTTTTTCTCCCTCTGGAAATGTACGCAAATTAATTGAATTGATTACTTAGTGGAATAACTAAAGGAGAAATAGTATGTTACCAAGGGTTGTGCTCTGCCTGGACTCTCTGGGAGCTCTCTGGGAAGGTCCCACTTGTCATTCTACCACAGGGGAGCAGAAACAAAGCAAGTGCTGAGCATGCCTCCAACAGACACGAACCTTTCCAGCTTTCCATTCTTTCCAGGAAAGGAAGGCCTGAATCCTCTTTTCAATTGCTTTTTTAAGAACTCTCAAAAGCCTTATGCGTACCACTCACTTTAAGCAAGGAACTTATTTCTTTGGAAAAAATCAGGCTACCACACAAATGAGGCCATTGCAAGAGTCAGTGCTGGGAAAAGCATGCTGCCACATGTGCGCTGCACAGTTGTTGCAGTCCTGCACTGATCCAGTGCATGTAGGTTTTTGTAGGTTTGTGTTACTCATGCTCTGGGCATATGTAACAGGATGTGCTGATATGAATCAATGTTTGTATGTTTCACTTTCTTTCTCTGAAGTTGCAACTGGAGCCGCTGCGGATGTTGGAGGTAGAATGGTATTTCAGCTTTACTGACAAAGGGAGAAAGACAGTTCCCATATTCTGAAAGAAGGTTACAACAGGTATTATTCAACTGCACTCCCTGGCTGCTGTTATAGCACTGAGGAACAGGGAGGCAAGAAGATGGGTATGAACATTCAGCATGCTGGATAGCAGAGTCCTTTATTAGTGGAACATCAGTGTTTCAATTTTTCCATGTTATGAGGAAAAACCCAACCTTATCGCTTTCTCCTAAGATATCAGTCACATCTTTCATAACCATAGCAACAAAGATTACTTATTTCAACTAAATATGTCCTCACTAGTCATTTTCTGTTTTGTCTGTTTCTGAATTTCCTTCAGCAACAAATCGGAGCCACGAGCAAACTTTGTATAACTGTAGTAATGAGGATTCTCCAGCTGGACCACTAGCAGTCTCATTAAAGCTTAAGGTCGCCAAGGCCACCCTAGCCTCTAAATTATCCTCAAGTATTTATTTCCACGTTCTCTTGCTCATAACACTCCCAGAGATATTGAGATGTAAACAGGCTTCATAGTAGAAGCGCTGGAGAGGGCTTGATCTATCTGTTCATATTAGAAAAGCTTTTGGAACTTCAATGGACCATGAGCTGTGGTCTCCCAGCATTGCTAACAGCTTGACAGTTCCACACTGAGGAAGGAATCTTAACAGCTTTGTCAACATAAATTTGGTGATTTTTATGGCTAAAAACTGTAAGACTGTTTTGCAGGCTTCAGGCTCAGCCTTAGGTCGCGTACAACATGCAAAGGGGACTGTTTTCCTTTGAGGTCTGCTTTAGTGTAAAACTAATGTAAACTACGCATGCAAAAGGCTGGGAAGCTGCACAGTAAGACTCAACCCAAACATTGCTTGAAGGAACGTGTCAGCTGTTGATAATTTCCTGCCTTCTTACTGTGTGGACTTAATCAGAAAAAAAAATCAGAGGACTTTGGAAAGGCTCCCAAACACTCCAAGCCAGTAGCTGCATCTGCAATGTATTGACTAATGTATAACAGCATAGTCTGGACTGTTCATAAAAACCACAATTCCAAAATTCCAATAACAGAAATATCATTATTTTTAATTTAGAGTTGGAAGTTACTGAGCCCACTTTGCTTTCCTTCCTTATTTTTTCAGAACACTGTTTATACAACAGTGGAGGTTCGAACTTGAGATTAGGAAACATTTTTATACTGAGAGGGTAGTCAAGCACTGAAACAGGCTTCCTAGAGAGATGGTTGATCATAGAATAAGATAATATATGTATAGCTCAAAAAGAAATGTTATTATTTTGAGATTAAAAAAGACAATAAACACCCAAAAGCATGCAAAAAAGAAGAACTAAAAGATATAATGAGTTGTTTCTCAAAAATATGGAAATGTACTTGAAAATTTAATTAGAAATTTTGGATTTTTATAACTAGAAAGAATTCTATAAGGTTTTTTTTACCTTGAGAGAGAGAGTATTTTTTTTACTCAAGAGCATTTCATAAGCTCTTTACGAGGTTATCAGAAATAAAAGTTGGAGGGAACTTTTAAATATGGAATAATTGAAATGACTCTTCAGGTTATCTTATCCAGTAACTTTTAACAGAATATTGTCAATGAACAATATACTATATGTGATATCAAAATGTTTGTCTCCTGAACCCAAGAAGGTTTATGTGGTTTCAAAGTACCTTAGAGGAAGGGAGTAGCATCAGGTTGTCACACTGTTTCAAAGCGATAAATACAGTGACACTATACTTAGTGTTTCTAGATTGATTTCTAATGATTTCCAGGCACATATTTAATGTCATGTTTACAGTGTTATTTTGCCTTCCCTCCCAAATGCTTGTGTGCAGTTTATTCTGAAGTTCTTGGGCTACAAAGATATTGGGTTTTTTGACCAGAAAAAAATACAGAATCATAATTGTAAACTTATTTTATCTTTTCTTTTTTCTTTT
>VUYV01000029.1:3974064-4070014 GCA_008711295.1 Anarhynchus alexandrinus
TTTTTTTTTTTTTTTTTTGAGAGGGAGATAATTCCAGTTATGAGTAACTGGGGAACTCAGTGGAGTTATTTTATATTTATGCAAGGATTCATACAGACAGCATCTGGACTAACTAGTAGAAGAATGAAAACAAAGTTTATACACTGAATATTACCTTTTCTGAAGGTCTGCTGTAATAAAGGATATCTACTTTTAGATGTCAAAGTCATTGCTAGAAAACAAATGACTGAAACACTATTTAAAAAAAAGTGGTGACTCTGGCCATGACAGTTGTGAGGTGAGAAATTGTAATAATTTTGCTGCAATTTGTAAATAGCAAAGAGGAAAACTTCACTTTTTCATGCCCTACCTCAATAATATGAGGTTTTAGATAGGCCATTTCTTGATGAGCTTATGATAAAAGAAAGAAACTTGTGGTGGAGGAAAGAAGAGTCCCTTTTTTTTTTCTTACTACCTTCTCATGGTATCACATATTCTATAGTTTTGTTATTGCTGTAAAAATTGAAAACTTGAGAAAGGATTCCATTGATCCATATAAAAAAAATGTTCATCCTTACTCCCAATGAATGTCAGTTGCTGATCTCCCACAACTCACAAGTGAAAAATTATCTCAGCCATCACTTGGAAACCATATGCACCAGAAAAAACAAAAGTCAGACAATCCCTGGGAGATGAAATTTCGTATGTATTTTTAAGTATATACATATATATTTCACTGAGATCAAATGTTTTTGGCTTTGGGGTTCTTTTGTCAGCAGTGCCTGTATGTAAGAAAACCATACTTACTGTAATTTGTACATAACAAAAAGCTGATCTGATTAAATAATGGAATAAGCCCATTATTATTCTAGTAAGCCTAACTGTTATTATTGTAGTAGGATCAAAATTTATTATTCACCTTGTTTTGAAAGCCAGGGTACCTACAAAAATCATATTTCATTTTACTTTTGGTGTTTTTAATCAGTGGCGGATTTTGTATTGGCCTAAGTTGAGATCCTCTTTGGAATTTTATATTTTTGTATTCCATTACTGATTATTATTTCACTTTTTGTGTTTGAGTGCTGTGCACTGAAATTTCACTTGGAGCCATTTCACACTCATATCGGTCAATTCAGGTATAACATTTAGGGTATCGTATAGTAGGTAAGATCAAAATCAGTCTCAAAATATATCTCAGTAAATGGAGAAATATGTTAGCTCCATCAAGATAATTTTGGAATATTTTCATTAATACGTAGTCTAAGGTAGCCTTGGCCAGTATTGAATCCTGCTGCTTTCCATCAGCTCCAAAATTAATATCTATACTAATTTATTTGTCTTTCTGTCTGCCAGTCCCCTCCTTAATAAATGAAACTGGGCATGCTCTGTTTTTTTGCCCCAATAACAAGTACATGGCAAGGCTTCTACCGGTATGAATACATTCTTCCGTTTCCTCTGAGGATAGGTTGGTCTCACCTGCACTGCTATTCAAAGGAATCCCTGCCTTATGTTGTTGCACAGCCACACCTGAAAGTTATTTGGTAGGTGACTGTTGGTGAGGTTACAGGGAGATGCCTGTAATAATATGCCATTAAATAGCATGGATAGGTTTGCTTCTGTAGAAACAGCCTAAGGCTCTGCCATTGTCTCTGCCACAGTCCTGCCTCTCCAAGTGTCATGAGAAATGGAGACTCAAACACATTTCTTATAAAAGAAAACCACGGACCCAATTTCCAGGTTCCCTGTACCATACGCAGTGATTGACATTGGTGTTCTACATCCACTTTGCAATGTGGCACATACAGGAACCAGTGAAAATGTAGTAGATTTATATGAAGTATGTTTATCCCCTCCCACACTGAGATTTTCATTTGGTTTACATTTCTTTGTTTCTTTGCTATCTTTTTATGCATTTTAATTGCACTGCGGGACATGAAATTTGGTGAAAACTGTGTATAACAGGTTAGAAAGGAAAAAAAGTGAACAAAACCACTTTCAGACATGTTTATAGCACATGGAGGTGTGCATAAGAATGTTCTAATTAAATGTTAATTTCTAAGGGCATAGGCAGGGAAACATTGTAAATGCTGAGGAAGTATTCCAAGTACATTAATCTATAATGACATTTCCTTTTAATATTAGAGCTTTGGAAATTAATCGGTGAGCTAAAATTCAGGAAATTTAGCAGAGGCTTGATAAAGTGGCTATCACCAGAAGATTATAATAAAAGATACATTAACTATAGTCCATATTGACTCTTTATTCAAAAAAAAATCTGAAATTACTACAGAGAGTTTTCTCTGAGAACTGCCAGATTTGATCTACAGACAGCAGTAACTTTCAGTGAGAAACACTAACTTGAGTTTACCGCTTGAAAATATACTTACATATATTTTGACTACTTTGTAGGTAAGTGTGTATGTACAGCAAAGGATCTTGGGAACAACACGCAAACAGATACAAATTAGAAGTAGGGATATTTTTCATGAAGTAACTGGCTGTATTCTTGTTTTCTTTCAGTAATAGGTATCCTTACCCATTACTGGTATTCCATTGTCAGCAAAGTATCCTCAATTCAGAGCACACATGTTCTGCAAAGGAAATTCAAGAGAGAGAAGATATATGAAAACTCATCCTTGCCCTTTCTTATTGGCAGGAGCTTTTCTTGTGGTTTGCAAGGTCAACAGTCTGTTTTCCTAGCACAGGTAATTCTTGAACTTATTTTCTTAGAAATAAAGAATTAGATCTATTTTTTGAGATAAACACATGCACACACACAAGCCTGAAGCTGACTGGATGAGATATCTCTGCATAAAAAGAAGTAAAAATGCCACACACCAAGTGTGCTCATCAGGAATAAGCAATATCTGTTACGAATTAAGCAAAATACAAAGATTGCAACTGCAGATTAGCAATTCTGTTTGAGACAGGAAGGTTTTGTGTTTCTTTGGGTGAAGGAACAGAATGTCAGATACCTTGCAGAGGGGGAAAAATGGACAAACAAATCCCACTGATGTCAACGTGGAGCTTTGTGAACTTTGAAGCGCAAAAACTTAGAGGAAAATGTTAGGCCAAATTTTGGTGATACTGCTGTGATTCACTAGTGCAAGGAATCTGCAGTGATTTTTACATGCAATATAGAGTAATTATAGGGTTAAATGACTATGATGTAGTTGCACTTCATGTATTTAAAACTGGTGTTTACATTTCTGTTGACCTGTTAATGTTGTTGATGTTTCATTTTGTGCTTTAATATATGTGAAATTTGAGATCTAAAATCTTTCCATAATGGGAACTTTATCTCTGCAACTAGACCATTCACAGGTCTGCCACACCAGTGCTTTGCCTATCATTTGAGGATTTTTGGAGTTCTCCTGACCCAGTAAAGCAAGTATTTTGGCCATGTTTGTCTTACAGCAATGTTATGTTTCTGGAGCTATTATGATCATAACCTTAATGGGAAAAACAGACCTTATGAAAAAAAAATACATTTTCAGGAGATGATTTTAAAGTTGCCACAGGAAGTTAGCTGGACAACACCTACACATCTTCACCAGTTCATTTATGCCTTTTGAATATTTTCCCCTGAATTTACATTTTGTGAAAGCCTAGAGCTAAAAATGTGAGGAGAAGTGTGAGTATCATACAATGAGCCAATTCTCTGCAGGTTGACTGTCCATGGACAACAGGCTGCACTGGCTAATTTATTTCATTACTAAAAGGAAAAAAATGGCACCATCTAATAAATTAAAAAGTATTCCACTAGTACAGAGCCATGTGTTATACCAAACACCTGATCTCAATTACTGATGAGGGATACTCATCTCTAGGAATAAATGGCTATTTTATGAAGGAAATGAAACATCTTCTATGATTAATAATAAACATACTGACAGGGATGTAAGAGGAATAGTAACAATATTTCATTGATCTGTGGAATGAAGCATTCTGATACTAGCATGGTTAGAGTCACTTGACAGACTACTGTAAGAATTAATATTTATCTCCTTGCACCACCAGCTGTTTATGGGGTCAACAGTGTGAGCCATGCTTTTTCTGCTGTTATTCTTCGATGTACTGAATCTTGAATGCAATGCATCTAGAAATAGAATTTCAACACAAAAACCCCTTGATTGACTAGAGCCAGAATGTCATTTTCATAAGTACTCCACTCTTGTGAATGCACAAAGAGTGCATATTTTTACTTGCAAATTGCTTCAGCAGTGTACCCAAGTTTTATATGTATGAGCATACCCTGTCATGTTTTGCTGCTCATTCTGTTGTTATATTCTTAACAAAGGAAGAGATTGCGAATTGCAAATCCTCTAGTTGATCTGAGAGAAATCAACTCTGAATACAACTTAGAATACAAGTTAGAGGAACCACACCTAAAATTTATAATAGAAATCTTCAAGTACAGTTCTGAGAAAGAGGATTTTCAATAAATTTCACAGACCAAATGAAGTATGCAGTGCACACCCGCCTCTCAGGATTAATTCTCAGGTTACAGTGAGCTTGGAAAATTGCTGTTTCTTGACCTAAAAGGAGGTTAAAA
This sequence comes from Anarhynchus alexandrinus, assembly GCA_008711295.1. Taxonomy (NCBI): domain Eukaryota; kingdom Metazoa; phylum Chordata; class Aves; order Charadriiformes; family Charadriidae; genus Anarhynchus; species Anarhynchus alexandrinus. The sequence continues at coordinate 3,978,599 of VUYV01000029.1, forward strand.
CACTTTCACTGGAAATCGATTCACTTTACAGTATTTAGCCCTGTTCATATTTTGTAGAAGTATATATGACAGGGATGGTTTCAATTGGTACTTTATGTAGCAGTGGTGGGAAGCCCATCATACATAGAAAGAAATCTGAATGAGTGTTTAACAAGATGGGCCATTTCGTTATTTTTCTTCTAAAATGCTAGCTGAAAGAAGAGCTGAAAAGTACAGATGTGCTGTATGTCTTGCGTTGGTGTACATGACTGCTCCACATGCTGAAGGAAAGTGATTGTTACAAAACCCCTTTGCTATTAATCTTGCTCTTTAAATAAACATGATATTCAACATCATCAAATACTATTGCATGCTGCAAAACAGGATGCATCTTTACTCTTCACGCTATAGTTCCAGTGAAACCATGGTTGGATCAGGACAATTCTGAGTTGAAGTGATATATCACAGACTTAGAATAAAGACTGGAGAAAACCATTAAAAAATTTAGGCCACTCCTTCACCTGGGGCAGGGACACTAAACATTTAGCATTCTTGACAAATGTTTGCCTAACCTTAACCTCCGCTGATAGAAATGACCTTTTGTGCAGTGGCATTATCGATGGAATTATTCAAAGGTGTGCAGAGAAGATTAACCGTCACAACTAGAAGCAGAATGGGACTATATAAATCCTCTGCAATGCTGTATCTTACTTTAAGAAGGTGAAACAGAAACTCAGTTACACCCACACATCCCTTGACTTGCAAAAAAGCGGTATCCATTGCTATTTTACAGGGAGGGTAAAAGTAATGGAAAAAGGGCAACACAAAAATTTTTGTATCGTAAACACTTCTAATACCTGTGTGTTCCTGTGGCTATGTTTACATGAAGAAGGAATTTGGTGCAATAGAAAAGGATCAACCTTGGAATATGTTGCCCAGGGAACCTATGGAGTCTCTGTTGTTGGAGGTTTTCAAGCCTAGACTTGGGCAGGGCAAAGCCCTGAGAACCCTGGTCTTAATTGGTTGCTGAATCTGGTCTGGGCAGGAGACTGGATTTAGAGAACTCCCTTCCCACCTGAGTCATCGTCTGATCAGGAGACTGGAGCAGCTTGTGCTGAGACCTTGGCGTCTGTACTGTATGCTGGTTGAAGGTCGTATTTAGTCCTGTCTTCTAGACCAAACACTGCTATCAGAGGTTTGAGGATGTGGAAGGTTCAGTTACAGCTCTGGACCACTGTGGGAGGCTGGGTGCATTTGGTGAATGCCTGGAGCAGAGGTTCAGTGTTAGTGTCCTCCAAAAGGAAGCTTTTTTGTGCATATAAAAAATGAACCAATGTACAGTCAATAGTTGCATAAAGGGATTCACTTCAGGGTAACATTTTTCCTCTGAAACAAAGTACTAAAGTAGACACGCTGGAAGGGAGGGATGCCATCCAGAGGGACCTGGACAGGCTGGAGAGGTGGGCCCAAGCCAACCTCATGCAGTTCAATAAGGCCAAATGCAAGGTCTTACATCTAGGTCGGGGNTCGATGATCTTCAGGGTAACATTTTTCCTCTGAAACAAAGTACTAAAGTAGACACAAACCATGTAAATCAAACTACATTTGAAAATTTGGCACTTAGTACCCTGGTGGGCTTATGTTGTCTGTTTTCCTCACTGTAGTCAGGAGTGATCTTGTGGAAATATTCCTCTCAGCCTAAGGATTATTGCATAATCTGAGGTAGACTCTTGGAAAGGACAAGGAGTTTACTAAACTTTGGGTTTGCTGCAATAACAAGTTTTGACTGGAAAATGATGCATTATCTCTAATTCAATTTTAGTTGTGAATATATTGAGGTGGTTTTGTTATTATTTATTATCAGGAAGAGAGAGAAGAAACTTAAAATTATGTCATAGAACTCTATTTTATTGCAGCATTTACCTATTCTTCTGTTTGGACCTGTAATTTTCTTGTCTCTCTTCCTTAGCCCCTGAGCACTGACTGACAGGGAGACTTTTGTTCGTCTAGTATCACTTAAATAATTTTCTGAACACTTAGAAATGAAGTGATAATCATCCATCCCTCTCATGTACTCCTGAAATATCTGAGACATAATCAAAGTATAAAAGAGAAAAAAGTCTTCCCTACACTAGAAACAGAGAGTCAGGAAGCTCTTTCCTACAAACAGGGACTTTTTCAAAGCAATCGTGCTTTGAAATGTAGAGGAAGAAAGGCAGATACAGCTGTTTGAACTGCCCCTTGGTAGAAGAGCCATCATCTGCAGCAGCAGAGATTTGACGGTATCTCGTAGTAGAGAAGGCTTGCAACAAGATAGCCCGCATCTATTCTTTAAAATTTGACCCAACTTTCTCTTGCATTACCATTCAAGTTTTTCTAGTATGCGCCACAGTTTCTAACTTTGGGTGGGAACACTGCAGTCATTTAACGCAGCCTCCTGTCTCACATAAACTATCAAACTTCACCTGATAATTTCTGTAGCAGATCCAGAGATGCAAGAAAGCTCCATGTCTGCACTAAAGCTATTCATTACCATAAAGATGGGAAACAAAAGAATATGAGGAACAGAGTGAGGTGGAAAGAGAAATTACAGCTCTACCCACTACCTGCTGGTTCTAACTCAAATGCATTTCTCTAATGAGAAGGCAAGTTTTGGAAATCTAAAAAATGTTGTCAAGACTGCAGGTCTACATTTTGTCCCATGAGCCTGAATGCTTATAAATACATGACAGGCTATGCAGAGAACCAGTAGAAATGGAAGATCAATAGCAATATTTGCTGTGGTGGATTGGCCCTGGCTGGACACCAGGTGTCCACCAAAACTGATCTATCACTCCTGTCCTCAGCTAGACAGGGGGAGAAAAATATGACAGAAGGCTCATGGGTTGAGATAAGGACAGGAAAGAATCACTCACCAATTACTGTCATGGGCAAACCAGACTTGACTCGGGGAAATTAATTTAATGTATTGCCAATCAAATCAGAGCATGAAAATGAGAAATAAAACCTAAATCTTAAAACACCTTCCCCCCACCACTCCCTTCTTTCTGGGCTCTGCTTCACTCCCAATTTCTATATCTCATCCACCCAGACAGTGCAGGGGCACAGGGAATAGGGGTTGTGGTCAGTTCATTACACGTCGTCTCTGCTGCTTCTTCTTCCTCACTCTCTTCCCCTGCTCCAGCATGGGGTCCCTCCCAGAGGACACAGTCCTACAAGAACTTCTCCATTGTGGATACTTCTCCTTCCCATGGGTTGCAGTTCTTCACAAACTGCTCCATCATGAGTCCCTTCCATGTGGTGCAGTCCTTCAGGAACAGACTGCTCCAGAGTGGGTCCCCCACGGGCTCAAGACTCCTGCCAGCAAACCTGCTCTGGCTTGGGCTCCTTTGTCCATGGGTCCACAGGTCTTGCAGGAGCCTGCTCCAGAGTGGGCTTCCCATGGGGTGATGGCCTTCCTTGAGCACATCTACCCGCTCTGTCGTGGGGTCTTCCATAGGCCGCAGGTGGGTATCAGCTCCACTGTCAATCTCCATGGGCTGCAGTGGGACAGCCTGTCTCACCACCATAGGCTGCAGCAGAACCTCTGCTTTGGTGCCTGGAGCACCTCCTCTCCCTCCTTCTTCACTGACCTTGTTGTCTGCAGAGTTGCTTTCCTCTCATATTCTCATGCCTCTCTCTGGCTGCTGTTGTGCAGTTTTTTTCTCTTCTTAAATATGTTATCCCAGAGGGGCTACCACCATCGCTGATGGGTTCCACCTTAGCCACTGATGGGTGCATCTTGGAGCAGGCTGGTCCAACTGGCTGTGTTAGACATAAAGGAAGCTTATGGCATCTTCTCACAGAAGCCACCACTGTAGTCCCCCTACTACTAAAACCTTGCCATGCAAACCCAATACACTTGCATGTAATACTTGCCCTGTATTCACAGAAAAAGGAGAATGATGTCAGAATATGAGGAGTGGGTGAAGTTCCTTGTGACACCTGTGAAAAAGTGTATTTACCCCACCAAGTCATGTCAGATTGTTTCTGCACATAATTTAAAAAAAGCCAAACATTAGTCTGCCTGCTGATTTCTCACAAACAACAGTTGCTGTGCAAAGTTCTCCTTTCTTCTGCTGAAGGCTGATTTTTTTTTCTCCTTCCTTGTGTATCAACTTTGGAAACAGTGCATTGTATTGTATTGACAGTACTCTAGAGGCATCTCCAAAGACACATACATCCCCTTTTATCTTTCTAAAAAGCAGACAGTACTTTAGGTACTTTAAAAAAAAGCTAAATTGCTACTTTCCAGGAAATCTGCTTTGTCACTGTAAATATGAGTGCCAGACAGTCGCAGCATTGTCATATCAAGAGAGGTATTGGTAATTCTGATGGCTCATAACTGGTAGTTTCCTAAGACAAGGATCTCTTAATACCTTTAATGTTTTTGGGTCATTACCAGGCTGATTGGAAAGTCTGCCATAGTTTTCTTTCACTCTAAAAGAGCCATAGTGAGACTTTTCTCTAAACCCCTGTTCTGAGTCTGTTAAAATCTTGATTTACTTGATAATTTGGTCATTTTATTATGAAGTTTAGCTGTGTCTGTTACAAAAATAGAATGTTTTCCTAGGCACTGCTAAACACAGACAGAGCAGGCGATATTCAGCACTGGGGACTGCTTCTGAGGAGCTGGCCCAAAGGCCCTTTGTTCTACAAGGACTAAAGTATCCCTCTGATCTTGTGCTTTTCAATGCATCTATTGACTACAGTGGGATGTATATGCACTTGAAGTATGCAAGTATTGAAGACCCATGATGAACTGGATCCTAAATGAAGAGTCATGAATTAATGATGCCATTTTTAGTCTTTTTTAATGAGAATTTTCTGTGACAATGATTGCTTAAGATATTTGAAGCTATCCCATAGCATTTATAACATCTGTTCTGTAGCTAGTGACAAATGCTCTGGGTCAGCCACCTTACTCTGGATGATTTAGGGTGCAATCTTCTGTTTAAATGATCCAGGTAATTCTGTACCTTAACATCTGACTTCAAAGAGATTCATTCTCCTTTAATTTGTTCCATATCATTTGTGACTAGAAAAAACCTTTGGGAAGCATTAGATGGTGTAGACATAGTACCATCTTCAGCAGTTTTGGAAGGTACTTAAAACTACAGGCAAGGAAACTGAATTACCTTTAATAGCTGTTGGATTAAAATACCACTGTATATTTAGGATACAGTTTTGATTGAATTTGCTGTAGCTTTACAGCTCTTCAGCTGGGTTGATTTACTACTAATTTAGACTTGCAGAAGTGAAAGAAGAAAGCAAATTCTTAATGGATCACTAAATGTTGATATTGTTGATTTCAATGGGAAGCATAAGGAAATACTATTTCTAAGGCTGATGTGTTGCTAGACTGACTTTTAATACCATTCAAATAAAGTTTTCATTTTAAACTTAGAAATACAAACAAGTGAAAATAGTCAGTAAATGTATAAGGAAAACAATAGATATATTCTTCCATTTAATCAAGAATACATGACAAAGTCAAAAGTTAGTATGGAGTACCTGATGAATTAGTGATCTTTTTTATGTGGTCTGACATGTTACTTGCTTTTGTCCTTGTAAACAATGGCTACATCTTTTGATTTTCATGTCATAAACAAATGTCTTGAAACAAAGATGTATGAAATACTTTTCCTTTAAAATATATTTCTTAAAATGTTACACACAATGCTTCAACCATGTTACGATTAATTTCTATAGCCAGCACAGGGAGCTACTGTAGAGTCTCACTCGGAACTCCTTGCAGCCTTTGTCAAATGTTGATATTTTAAGGGCAGTCACTGTATTAACATCGTAGTAAAATATTTTAAATGTACATAAGGAATTTAGGGGCTTGCCTCCAAGTTTTAAAAAAAAAACTTAAACAGCTGTTTCTCATTGACTTTTGACTATATATGACTTCTGCATATCTCAGTCTGAACTGAAACAGAAATTAGATTCAATGTCCAGACAAAAACTTTTTCTCTAATCAAGTTAATATTCCAATCCTTAGAAGAATTTGAAGCTTTGTTTAGGTCTAATTAAAAAATATTTTCACATTGTCTGGTAAGATGAAGAAAAATATTTTCCTTTTGACCTTTTTCATTGAGTTACTATTCCGTTCTTATGGTTGGCAGCACTGTTCACTAAAGGCAAAGGATTGCCTCTACCATTTAAATATTGGGTTGAACAAAGTGAAGGCACCAAGTGGTTCCAAAATATTTTATTTTGAAAGAATTTATGTCTCTTTAGAAAGAAGATGTCCTGGTTTGAGGAGAAAAAAGAACATGAGGTCCATAACCCCAAAGGGAAGTAATCTAGACAGAGTCACCAGAAAACCTTACACGTTTGAGTTCCCTCTCACTCGTGTTAGGCATGTGTAACTATGTGTGGCCTCAACAGTGATGAGGAGAAGGGAAGGATCACCTCTGTTGGCCTGCAGTAGGGCTTCTACATTCCTAGGCTCCTCCTAATGCAGCCCAGGACACCGTTGCCTTTTTTTTTGCTGTAAAGGCACACTGCTGGCCTGTGTTTAACTCGGTGTCCACCAGGAAACCCAGGTGCTTTTTTGGCAGATAAACCATCCCCTGGAAAGTCTCTGGATGTTTATTGGATGCAACAATGGGCTGCAATGCAGCAGGGGAGCTGTGGTGAGCTCCTCAGTGCCAACGGAGTGCCCTGACTTGGCTCCTCCAAGGGCTCCTCACAGGGGAGAAGGACCTGCCCCTTGCCACTGGAGGGAAAGCCCCCAAAACGTAAGAACTGTTGCGGCTGGAAGGGACCTGTGAGGGTGACCATGTCCAAGGTCCTTGCTCAAGCATGTTCACATAGAGCAGGTTGCCTAGGACCCTGTCCAGATGGCTTTTGAAGACCTCCAAGGATGGAGAGTCCACCAGCTCCCTGGGCAACCTGTTACTGTGCTCAGTCACCCTCACGGTAAAAGATTATCTCATGTTACAGCTTGTGCCACTTGCTTTTTCTCTGTCCCTGGACACCACTGGCCAGAGCCTACCTCCATTTTCTCTACACCCTCCCTTCAGATATCTGGAGACCTTGATGTATTTCCCTCTGAGCCTTCTCTTCTCCAGGCTCAGCAGTTTGAGTTCTCTCTGCCGTTCCTCTTATGGGAGATGGTCTAGTCCCTTCATCATCCTAGTCCAGCCCACGGTTAGATGCTCTCCAGGAGATCCATGTCTCTCTGTAGTGGGAGCCCAGAATTGGGCACAGTATGCCAGTGGTGACCTCACCAGTACTGAGAAGAGGGGAAGGATCAGCTCCCTTGACCTGTAGGCGACAGTCCTCCTTTCTAAGGCAGGCCAGGACACTGCTGGCCACCTTTGCCAAAAGGGCATAGTGCTGGCTGATGTTCAGCCCGCTGCCCCCACAACCTTTTCTGCTGCATAGCTGAGATGGGTAATCTGTAGGAACGCTGTGCAGAGGCTTTGCAGGCTGAAAGGGGTCACTGCATGCAGGGCTGCAGGAGCCCTTGCAGGATGCAGGGCAAGAGTGCTTGAGGCTGTCCGAATGTTACAGGGTGTAATGTTGCTCAGGGACTTGTGGAAATGTACAAGACTAATTCCAGGATGTCTCAGGGAAGGTCCAAAGGTGGGTGAAGGGGACGGACAAGAGAAGAAGCAGCATGGAACAACAGGTGGAAAATGATTGGCCCATAGGGAAATCCAGGTTGGAAAAGATGTCAGGAGTTCCCCTGTGCAACCTGTTGCTCAAGGAAGCATCAGCAAGGAGGTCAGACCCTGTGGTTCAGGGCTTTCTCCAGCCTGGGCCAGAAAAGAGGCACCTCCTCACTCCCCAGAATGATCATGTGCTCACATCATGTGCAGGACCTGGTCCTGGGCAGCTTGCAGTGTGGAGCTGCAGCAGCATGTGCCTGGCTCTGAGAGGGAGAGGAGCCAGGCTGTTGCTGGAGCAGATCAAAACATGGGGACAGCTTGCTCTGGACTCGGTCATGAGGAGTGGCCAGGTTAGCACTAGCATGGAGCTGTCCATGGGCAGCCTTGTGGGCACAGTTTGAGGAGAACTGTACCTTGCCTCTCTTTGCTTCCAGCTTTGCCTCCATGTCGGTGCCTGGGGGCTTACGTCACTTGCCAGTGGCTTAGAAGGGAGACTCAAGTTTGGAGAGTTTGTGGGTCCATCCATTGTTAAACCAATGGAAGCATTTTTGCTCAGGGCTACTCAGTGCCTCTGCATCTGTGTGTGACTTCTGGTGAGGGCGTGATCGGCCAAAGCTATTTCCTGGGGATTTGCCAGTGGCTCCTTTTTTGAAAGAGGCTGTCCAGGCTTCCCCTTCGACACAGGCTCTCAGGTGTTGCTCCCGATGGCCCATTCCTCCAGTGCTTCTGCATGTGGCCAAACTGCGCTGTGCTTGCATGGCCACCTGATTCTGGGCTGCCCCTGGAAAACTGGGAGGCTTAGGGTCTGGATCTTTGCTCTCCTGACAGAGATCAAGCCAAGACGTGCACATCGGCAAGAGGTCCTCGTTCTCCTGGGATGGGTGTTGCTACCCAGGCACCGTGTCCCCAGAAGAGCAGAGCAAGGCCAGCCTGCCTGCCAGGCACAGCCATGGGGTCTTGGGCTGGAGGAGTTGGGCTGCTTTTGTAGAGGAATGAGAGGGAAAAGCTGAGATGGGTGTGACTGGAGAAGGACTGGGGACATCTGGGTGCAGAAGCCCCAGCAGGAGGACACCTCAGGGCTGGGATTGTCAGCATGGCCTGTGTCCATGGCAGCTGGGTGAAGTGAAGGTCTTTGGGACTTGCAGCATGGCAGCTGCTCAAAGGGCTTGGACAGCCCAGCACTGGTTTGTGGAAGTGGGAGGGTGGGAGATCATGAAGGAACGATCTCCTCTTGCAGCAAATGAACATGTTAATCAAAGATGTTCAACTACATCAAAGAAACTCATTGTGCACCCCAAGAAATTCTTCCCTTGGCTTACCGGCACTGCTGAGACAGTGTTTGAAAATGTTCCCTACAGTGGGTAGCTCTTTGGTTTTGGGAATAAACCAGACCCTGGAAAGCATCTGGATGTTTATGGGATGCAACAATGGGCAAAAAGCCAAGCTCGCCAAAGTGCTCTTCCCATGCACTCAAAGGCTGCAGCTGCGGGGCCGGCCGGGTGCTCCCCTGTGCTCGGTGGGACTTGCTGCTGAGAAGCCCTGGGTGTGGGATCCCGCTGGGAGGTGGTCCCCAGAGCTGCTCCCTGCCTCTGCGTTCAGTGGCTCCCCACAAGCACCCTTCCACCAGCAGAGGGGCTGTCATCGGTGGCCGAGCTGTGCAGGCTGTTGAGCCGCTGTGGGGACTTGCTCCAGACCCTCTCTCTGACCACATCCTTCTGGCGGTGGTTGGACACAGTACAGAAGTGGGCACAGTATGCCAGTGGTGGCCTCACTGGTGTTGAGGAGAGGGAACGATCACCTCCCTCAACCTGGAGGCAAGACCTTCTAATGCAGGACACCATTAGCCTTCTTTGCCACATTGCTAGCTCATGGACAACTTGGTGTCCACCAGGACACCTGTGTCCTTTTCTGCTAAGGTGCTTTCTAAGTGGGTGGACCCCAGCATATACTAGTGCATGGGATTGTGGCCACCCAGGTGCAGGACTTTGCACTTCTCCTTGAAGAGGTTTCTGTCAGCCCATTTCTCCAGCTTGTTGAGGTCCCTCTGGATGGCAGCACAACTCTCTGGAGTAACAAGCGCTCTGCGTAATTTGCTGTCGTCTGCAAACTTGTTCAGGTTGCACTCAACCATGTCATCCAGACCATTAACAATGATGTTAAATGGGTCTGGATCCAGTACTGACCTCTGGGGTATACTGCTAGCTATTGGCCTCCAATTAGCCTTCATGACAAGAATCACCACCCTATGGGCCTGGCCATTCAGTCAGTTTTCAACCTACCTCACTGTCTGCTTTTCCAGCTCATACATCAACACCTTGACTATGAGGATCTTATGGGAGACAGTGTCAAAGGCCTTACTGAAGTCCAGGTTGATGATATCCACTGCTCTCCCCTCATCTGCTAGGGCAGTCACTTCATTGTAGATGTTTATCAAGTTGCTCAAGACTGACTTCTTTCTGGTGAAGCTATGCTGACTATGCTTGATCACTTTTTTGTCCTTGATGTGCCTGGAAATGGTTTCAAGGATCAGCTGTTCTGTCACATTACCAAGGATTGAGGGGAGGCTGACCTGGCCTGTAGTTCCCTGGGTCTTCCTTCTTGACCTTGAACGTAGGGGCGACATTTGTTTCCTTCCGGTTCTTGGGCTCTTCTCCTAGTTGCCATGATTGATCAAAGATTATTGAGAGTGGCCTCACAATGACATCAGCCAGCTCCCTCAGTACTTGTGGGTGCATCCCATCAAGGCCCATGGAATTCTGTATGTCCAGTTTGCTTAAGTATTTCCTGGCCTGATTTTCTTCCACTAAGGGTACATGTTCCTTGCTCCAGCCTTTCCCCCTGGTCTCCAGGACCTGGGATTCCTGAAGGCTGATCTTGCTAGTAAGGACTGAGGTAAAGAAGGCATTCAGTACTTTGGCCTTTTCCATGTCCTGTGTAACCAGGTCCCCCAACTTCTTGCACAATACCCACATTTTCCCTAATCTTCCTTTTGTCACTTATGTCACCTACAACGTAAGTTATTTTACGTATTTAGCACTACACAACTCATTAAACCACAAAACCAATAGAGCAAAGTACTGAGGCAGGAAACACTGAAGCTGAATTCAGCTCTTAGATCAGAAGCCGTGGGGACAAATAAATACTTCAAGGTTATTTTGAGGATACTCTAAACTCATCTGACAAAAAGAGTCCCTAGCCCCCAAACAAAACAAAAAAGCTAGTGAAGAATTTTCAGCCGTAAATTACTGTAAGAGTCAACAAGATCAAAAGCTTTACATCTTAAATTAGGTAGTTTTGCTTTAGTAATCCCAAGCTGTGATTGGCCTTTTTTCTTCTGAGGAGCTGTAAGACTTCAGTCTGGATTTATTCTTAGTTTGGGAAAACTGATTAAAAATAGGAGCATATCCAAAGGAGCTATAGGCTTTAACTTATGCCTCTGCTACACTTTGGCTTTTTTCAAATGAAAGTTTATGCCCTGTTATACATTAAGATACCAAAGAGAAAAGTTTAAAATAGCTTTTGGAAAACTTTAAAATTCGTAATTTTGCATCTTCCTACTACTTCCTCAAGTTGTTCTATTCTATCATATCATACAATGGGTATGAGAATTGATTTTTTAATGTTGTAATCAAACCAACTACATCAGAATTAGGGCAAAATACTGTTGCTAAGGTGACTGGGTGTGAAATTTGGTACTCCCTGAAAATCTCCAGGGTGCGTGTTACATTTGCCTAGAGGACCAGAAAAAGATCCATTCAATAACAGCTTATGGAATGATGCCAGCTAGCTTAGATGCAGTAGTTGTGAGTAAATGTCCCAAGAAAAATGGTATTTCATTTAAAAATAGGGCTCTTTTTTAATCCACTTACTGAGTGTATATAGCTGCACTATTGATTTTTTTAAGACATACTTACTTTTGCTGCTAACAACAATTTAGGAAGCCAACCAAAAACCAAAGCTTCCCTTTTTAATTTATCAAGTTTCACTGAAAACATCGAAAGAAATGACAATGGCGAAAGTGCTGTTACTTAAATTTAGAAATCTTAGTCTAAATTTGCATAAGGAAATATATCAGGAACCTAAAGGACTGAAATATGAGTCTACAAAGTATATTACCAGAACAAGATCAAGAGCAATTTTAACAGAGGAGTGTTCCAAAATGGACAGAAAAGGGATACACAGATGATTTTTAATTAAACACATCTATTTTCAGATTGATTTATCTTGCTCTCTGTAGACCATGAAAAGAGACAGTGTTCAGGCAGGCACCATTTCCTACATTTTTGTGTCTGTCCAAAAACTTGTCATTTTACTATATTTTGCAATTTTATGATCCTGCCCTAAGTTAGGACAGCCCAGGGGTTTACATTTTAGGTTTAGATAAAATCATTAATCTCTTTCCATGTAAATGGTTCATAGGAGACATTGTGAAATTGATGATTATGGTCTGTTAGAAGGCAACATGCTTCGAAATAAGTATTTTAGGTAAAACATCAGCTACAGTATGTTGTTCAAACTACTTACATAATTATAGTCTGGAAGTGGTATTAAGGTTCCTATTTATATGACTGATTTATAGTTACATTTTAGTGCAAATGTTCCTGGTGATTTGTTAATCCTTAAGTGGGTTTTTCAATTAGAGATGCATCAAATTTGCTAGTAACTCACATACATTTGGACATGAGGTTACTGTAAGTAATGAGCTAGTAGCGGTATGTATTTAAGACCCTCCAGTGGTACAATTCTGTATATATTTAAACATATGTAGAATCAATTCTGTCGAAGTCTCACTTCAGCTATACATTCCCTATATGCTGGCAACAATCATAGCTTATAGCAGATTCTGATCCTAAGGCATGTGAAGGGTCTTTTTCAGTGTATCATTCAGTGTTCTCTTATTATGTTTCATTAGGTGGCATAAACATGATTGGTGGTCTGTTCAAATGAGTTTTAAAAGAAAGCTCAACTCAGCTGTTGGTAGAAATGACTTTCTAAAGAGCCCCCACTGAGTGATTGTTTTTATATTTTTCTCCAGCTTTGAGGAAATTTACACTTTACAGCCTGCTTTGAATAAGAGGATACAAAACGTATCCCAAAGCCAACCTGTTAAAACATTTTAAGTTTTTTTTGATCAAAACTGGGGAAATGTTACTGCATTTTCAAAATGCAAACCATCCACAACACAAACTGAGCAATAAATAGAGTCAATGCCAGAAATTGACAACTCTGGAACCCCAAATGGAGATGGGAGGTAGCAGTGTGTCCTTGGTATATTTTAGGCATCTGTTTAGGCTCCAGGAATCAATAGCTGGTGATTACTGGACAGTTGAGATGGTTATCTGACTGTAAGTCTGAAAAGTCACTGTTTATCTTGGCCTGATGATGCTGAAGAAGCTTGCAAACAGCAGAAGTACAGCAGTGTTGTTTGGAGTATTACATGACTGATACCATTCACTGGGTCTGCAGTATTTGGAGTAAGGAAGGATACCGATTTCAGAGGGAGTGTTTTGTCATCAAACATGGAGCATGGAGCATTTACTGAGATGCTGAAATACGGAAGTATCATCCCGAGCTTACATTTCCTTTATTGTAGTGTGTGTAGCTTTCACGTGGGTGATGGACAAAAAGCTGCTGATGCTACTGGTCTTCTTGCCATGAGTTAGGGTACTTTATGGTGATGCAGTCAAGTAACATGCAGAAAAACCTGAAGTTGGCTTTTTTTTCTGTTGAGCAAGAGAGTCCCCAACATAAGAAGGACATGGACCTGCTGGAGCGTGTCCAGAGGAGGGCCACGAGGATGATCCGAGGGCTGGAGCACCTCTCCTATGAGGAGAGGCTGAAAGAGTTGGGGCTGTTCAGCCTGGAGAAGAGAAGGCTCCGGGGAGATCTTATTGTGGCCTTCCAGTACCTAAAGGGGGCCTACAGGAGAGCTGGGGAAGGACTTTTTACTAGGGCATGTAGTGACAGGACAAGGCGGAATGGCTTTAAACTGGAAGAGGGCAGGTTTAGATTGAACATTAGGAAGAAGTTTTTCACTTTGAGGGTGGTAAGGCACTGGCACAGGTTGCCCAGAGAGGTTGTTGAGGCCCCATCCCTGGAGGTGTTCAAGGCCAGGCTGGACGTGGCCTTGGGCAGCCTGGTCTAGTGGGAGGTGTCCCCGCCTATGGCAGGGGGGTTGGAACTCGATGATCTTCAAGGTCCTTTCCAACCTAAACCATTCTATGATTCTATGATTCTATGAAAGGAACCTGCACCATCTCTCTCAGCTACAGGTAGAATGGCACAGCTACCTTTAGAAGTGGCAGAAGGACAGGAAGTTCCCACTGCAAATGTCAAACTCCAGTCCTCAAAAACACGGAGCATTTTGGAGTATTCCCAACTACAACAGCTCCTCTGACTGAAAAAGCAGCACAGAAAGGTGCAGTATGTCCCAGTCCCCAAATGCAGCTCTTGTCTATCTGCCAGTCTATCATGAGTCAGCTAACACAAACTGCCACCCTGATCCAGAGCAGCTGTCTAATTACAATTTTGTTATTATTAATTACTGAGTAGAAAATCATTTGTAATTAGCTCAGACTAAATCATAGTTTAAACAGCCAAAAATTACATTACAAACTAAAGTGTAATTAAAGCACTACACTAAAGTGTTTATTTAAACCCAGTTCAGTTACTGCAGATTTTTCAATCAGGTTCTCAGGCTCATACATAGATGTAATTAGTCTCCAGTACTGACAGCATACTGCATTTATTCATTAAGCATCAATATTGCTGAACAAATGTAAATAAAATTTAGACAGGAATTCTTTAAAGGGACAGTCATAGAAACATCTGGGTGAGATAATGAGGCTGGGAATGATGTGAATGTTAATGAGCTTTCGGTATTGCTCTGATACCCATAGAATTTTTGAAGGCACACACTTGAACTCCCACTATTTGCTATGGGGTTTGCAAGCACCAGTTATCCTGCTTTTGCTGCTGTGTAGTTGCTTATCTAGACTGCTTCAGTAGACCTACACACTCAGCATCCAGGAAGATTCCCACCAAGAACACATGATAGAGTTTCAGGTGCTTCATACTTGAATACTGGGAAGGAAAACAGCAGACAGCAACACCACTGACATTTCTTAATGTAATTCACCTAATTTAATGTAAACCAAAGAATCTTAAAATATACAGTAAGACGATTGTAGGCAAAATTTGTTTCTTCCCATTGTTGTTATGTGGAATGAAACTCCTGCTATCACACACACTACTACCTTCACAGGTCTAAAAAACATAAATTATTTTTTCCAGTCCTGTTCAACATCTGTACACGAGCATCAAGGGAAGTTCTCAGGAGTCATGTTCTCAGATGAATAACAGCCACAAGAGATTTAACGTACGTACTCACCCCATCAAGAAGGATCTCTTCTTGGATTGATTCATTGCTTGTTGCAGTTAGACCTGCACTTCAGGATGAATAAGAAAACCTCGTTGCTAAGTTGGGAACAATGATGGTGGTCCACAGTTTTGCTTCTCAAAGACAGCAGAGCTCTCCACCTCCATCACCTGGAGCAGCTGGAGCAACCTAGAGGTCTGGTTTAAGTTGTGAGCTTCCAGAGAAATCGATGACCATCACTACATTTTTTTCTTGTGCAGAGTATACCTCTTCCTACTAATCTTCACTAGTGTAAACACATGGCAGCGTAAATGTATTTAATAAAACTGAGTACAATCACACTAAAATAAAACAGGATAAGAGTATAAGTTATGGCATTTAACACTTTCCTGGAAGGTGCTCAGGTACAGTGTAAACAGTCATGTGGCAACATTTGCTGATAACATGCCATATATATCATCTGAAGAAAATACTTAGGTAATATAAGTAGTTAGAAAATGATCATTTTTGTCACATCATCACCTAAGGTATCTGCCCGTTAGCAAAAAGGCAAATTGCAATTTTTAATTAAACAATTGCATCATTAGGTTTTTGTGGTAAAATGGAGCCTTAAACTAAGCTGAGGGATACTTAGAATACTAATTGTATTTGTAACTGAAATGTTGCCATATTATCTTTTTTTTGTTGTTGTTGTTGTTTGTTTGTTTGTTTTATTTCTTTTTGAGAGAATCAGATCTGTTATTAAAACCTTCAGCAGCTTGCAGCGAATCAGATGCTTTATGACTAGAGCTATGCATCTTGCCAGCAGATTGTTAGAAGCTGCCTTTGCTTGCGGGGGGAAGCCAGTTTAAAAAAAAAAAAATCCAGAAGCTTTAAAAGCCTATGCTGTTTTATTTTAATCTTGGAGCATTCAAAACTTGACTTTCCTAAAAATGGGTTTAAAAAAAGTGCTCAAAATAATGTCCAAGTCTAGCACAGGCTCTTCAAAAGCATTCACTGGCAACCTCATCCTGGCTTTGTAGGTGGCCTGAAGATAGCAGTTTATAGAGGAGTTCTGTTGAGCTTACGTGTGTGAGTGCACATCAGCTTTGTAATACAAGGAAGTGTAAGCAGATGAATTGCCATCTGAACTAGTGTTCCTCTGCTGGTTTGCTAAATATTGCTTATGTCAACATTGCAGTCACTAAAGTGTGTTTATAATTTGTTAGACATGATGGTGCTTTTATTCTGTGGTTCTCATTCATGTCCTCAGCTCTGTCCTGTAAACAACCTCTGACAGGACTTTGAGAAGCAATACACATTCTTTACACTTAATACCTCCACCTCCAGACCCTTTGCTGTAATGTAAAATTCCTTTCCTCCTTTCCCTGTTTATTGAAACTGGCCCTGTGACAGCCTTGCATTCAACAGTAATGAATTCAGTGACCACCCACTAATAAGAATTAATGAAAAGAGACTTTTACCTATATCGCCACATATACTGCAGAAGTTGGCTGCCTTGAAACTTTGAGCACCATAAGCAGAAGGTCAGCAAGGAAAGCTTTGCATCTGGAGTTGTTAAAGATTTCCCAGATATAAGGAAGGCGCAACAGAAGTGCTCTCAATCCTACCTGAATGGATAGTTACATTATTTCAAGAGCGTAAAAGGCACCAAGTTAGATGTCTAAAATCCCAGGTTCCTGGGGAAAGTAATCTGTCTGGGTCCCCCTATGAGCCAGTTGAGATGTTTTGGCTAAAATAGCAACAGTGTAGAACCAAGACTCCTCAAGGCAGTGATGGGCTACTTTTCCCTCAGCGTGTGGGCAAATCTGGGGTCTTACTAGGGAGCTTAGAAAAGAAGCCTAAGAAAAGTTTGAAGATATCCTAGTAGGCAAATTTATTGTTTTTTATTTAAGTTTCAATAACCTCAATTTTGTCTACACTTCTGTATCTCATATTTTCTGTCTTCCTACTCAAAGTAGGTAATAAACAGTGTCTTGGATGACCACAGTAAATTAAACTAGAGTCTTGGTTGCCAGGTTGAGTATCTCTAATAACCACTTTTTTTATGCAAGCCTCTAAGAATCATAATATGCAATGGACTCCTCAGTTCTGAGCAAATGCAGGCCAGTTGTGAACCTCCTGTGAAGAATGTAGTCTTAGTTTTGGCAGACCAGTTGATTTGAAACCATGATACCTGTGTTCCAAAGTGAAATAAATTACATGCTTATTTCAAGACTTTGTTGCAACAGAATACTTAAAATGGATGTTTAATTCCGTCTTTGTTCAACACTATGTGCATGTTTAACTTTAAGGACGTGTTGAATATATCTTTTTAAGATGAAGTTGTATTTTCTTCAAGAAAACTAGCAACCAGATATGATACGTGGTGGGGTTTTTTGAAAGTGAGGAATGTTTGTTTGCTTTCAGACGACAATCTCCTTTCAGGTTCTTTCAGGTCCCTTGACTAAAATGATTTCTACAGAGAAGGGTGTTATAAAAATTATGAATAATATATAGGGGAGTGAATAAAGGAAAAAAAACTATCTAAAATTTTTACTCAGTTTCTGCTTGATTCAAATTGGAAGAAAAGAATGCTTGGTCCATCAACAGTTTGAGGGTTAAATAAAAGCCTTGTTATTGAATTATAAAGACTTAGTTGATTATAAAAATCTATACAACTTTAGGCCTTTAAATGCAAACAGTAGAAATAGTGCTTCTCTCAATATTCATCTTACGCTGTGTCTGTTTGCTGATGTTAAAGTGAATTTGACATAATGGTAAGTAGTTCAAACAATCTATATTGCTGGAAGCTTTCCCTCACAAACTATTGATTTTCCTACCCCATCCGCAGCATGCTCAGAAACACTTCCCATCCTGTTTACCATTCTGTACAGCTAGAATGCATCGTTTCACACTGTCTAATGGAATTAAGCAAACCTTGGAAGGCATTTTGCTGGAAAACTTGATATATTTATTCGTATTTCAGCACAACAGGGAAAAAAACCCTTGCTAATTTAGCACCAAAACCATCAGAATTTTTTATTTTGGTAACCTCCTGTTTTGTCTGGGGAGAGGCATTGGTGTTACCAAGCAAGGACCATATCCTGAGGGAAGCTGGAAGTACATTCGCTGCAGATTAAAATTGGCTGAGATCATCCCCTCCATGTCATGAACAATCAGGGTGAGTGGTGAGCCTTCGTAGATCAGAGTGTGATATGGTCCTACACAGAGGATTGTGCAGGATGGGAGTCCTACCTGCCCTGTTAAATTCCTGTGGGGTAGGGAAGGAGTTGTCCTGGGACACTTGAGAAATTCCACAGGGAGTCTGGGCTCTGCTGTTAGAGGGGGAAACCTCTTGAGTCATTTGAGTAGCACATTTGGAACCATCCACTCTACGGATGACATGGATTTAAAGAGAGGTGCCACAGTGACTTTTGGTGGCTTGGCTATTATTGTGAAATATTGGAAGTATAAATGAGGAGTGGAAGGTGTGAAAGAATGGAAAGAGAGAATGCCATTTCCAATAAATACTGTTGTGTTGTGGCTGAGTTGCAGGTAGGATCTTGTTGGAAGAGCTATTATCTCTGCTACTTTGCTAGACCTTTTAGAGAGTGGGTGGCTTGTTTTGGAGGCCTAGCTTCTTCCACACCCACTTAGGCAGGCTGGGTATTCATAAAGTGTTCTAATAAATGTTCAGCTCTACCTTGCTTTTAGTTATGAACAGATCATCATCTCACTTGAATGAATTGCGGGTCTGATTGCTTTTTTTTTTCCCCATCCCTCCTTGATACATTGAGATTTTGTGCGCAAACTGATATGAATCTCACTTTCTCTGAGCATCTCTCTCAACCCCAAACATGGACGTGCGATTCATCCTGTTGGGAGATTTCCAGGAAATGAAAAAAAATAGTTTCTTGATCCTACACATACGACATGTTAAAATTCTTCAGAACTTAAAGCAGAGAGAGGCTTTGATCCTGGTGAGAAAAACAGAGCAATGGACAGGGCTTTTAGAGCCAGAGGCCCCAGACATGTCTGAAATGGTACCCATATGATCAGTCCTGCTTTGTTCAGTAAATGAGAAAACAGGCTGATGAGAGGGAATGTGAGTGCTGCAAAATAAAGATGAAGAAGACAGCTGCTAAAGCACTTTAAAACATTAAAGAAGATTTTCAAAAAGATCTCCTGTCAACTTTTCCAGATGCTTTTGGATGACAAAATAATTTTGTAATGTTGCTAGTATACTGCAATTTTTTCACAAGGGCAAGGGAAGGCTGTCTGGACAGGCAACTGGAGTGCTTTTTACTTTTTCCTTGTGTTTTGGGCATGAAGAAAAGAACATGTTATAGTCTGATTATTTTCTTTCAGGAAAGATATCAATGGAAATATTGTATATCTGTGTTATATATACCCGTTCATTTGTTTATATATTTATTTTCCATAGCTGTATGATTTGTTGTACTATTGTGAATTAATTCTGATCCATAAATAGGAATATATATGCACATATTACTCTTGTTGAGGTTAACAGTGGGAAAGAAGTAATTGCCTTTAGGGTTGAGAAAGGGACCATTAAGTAGTAATATTACCCACTGGAGATCAGTATTTTAACCAAACAGAGCAATGGTTTTACCTATAAACCAGGAATTCTAGTCTATATATGTTTTATTATACCTTTTAAAAATGTGTTTTCCTGTAGCTTCAGCTACTTTTTACTTAGGCTTTTTTCTTTTAGCTTGCTCACAGGCCTCAGTTCTACAGGCTGGAAAATGTTTTTCGTCCTTTACACATTAACGGGGATTATAGGTAATAGTAGCCATTTCTCTTACTTCTTTTAGTATTTATTTTATCTGTTCCTTCAGATTGGGTATTTTAAAGATGAAAAGGAAAATACCAATGAAGAGTAATGCTAAAATCATTGTGTACTTTTCTTCATGATATAATTTTCCCAGAATATAGAAATGGTGTTTGGAAAAAAACGACAGGGTCTTCAGCCTGAACTCCTGCAGGGCTGTCACCAACACTAGACCAGTACTGGTGTCATGGTGTTGTCTAACTGAATGTGGAAAACCACTGAGATTCCATAGCCTCTGCAGGTGGACTCTTCCTGTGCTCTGCTGGCCTGCAAGTGAAATGTTTTTTTCCTGATGCTCAACCTGAACCTCCCAAATCACTGCCTATGGTCATTTTCCCTTGTCAGGTTGTCTGACATTACCATTTCCTGTACAAATAGATAAATATTGTATGAGTAAATTGGAAGCTGTGTAGAAGAGGAACTAGCCAAAGCATCCATGCTTATCCACATAAGCTATAGAACCAATATCCCATTTTCAGGAAACTCACAAGCTGCACTTGAAATTCAATAGGGTACTGAGAACTGTAGAAGTAGAGAGCTGACAATGTAACTGCTGATATAGTACTTAAAAACTCATAGACTCCTTGACTTTATTATTTACATGACATCCTTTTGCACAGACATGATGTTTCTTATTTCTCCGCTATATGGTGTGTGTTGACAATTAATGTTGCTGGCAATTACGATGATCCTACCACTCCATTGTCATGAGTCACTGGCAAACTGGAAAATGTGAATGTTGTCTTATACCACTTGAATGCAGAATAAACTGCAGCAGAAGTCATTAGTAAAGATGAAAGAAGATTGGTGGTTTATTTCGAGGGTATTTCTTGGGCATTTGAAATAATAACTCTGATGATTAAACAAACTTTTATGAATATAAATAATAGGACTAGCTCTTAGGAAAGGTGAGCATATTTTTGATCACAAGACTGGGACCATGTATGGAGTGAACTTTCATCTGAGAGTCTTGGAGTTGCATTTCTTTATAATGAAATAAGTGATTTTGATTAACATATTAATACTGTATATAATTTCTGGGCATGTTCTGATCTCCTTTGGCATACACATATATATGTACACACATATAGATGTATGTATGTGTGTGTATATGTATATATAAAATGTCTCTCTGAAGTAAGATAGTTATCAGATTTCAACAATTGCTATATTTAGCGACTAGTATCAGTAGCAAGCCATAAAGTTAATTTTGCTTAATATGATTTGTCATACTCCTGAGAATTAGCTCTAATTATATTCATTAACCACATTGGATGGTGTCTTATTCAGAATAGAACATTTCATCATTCAAACTAGGAGAAAGTTGCTTCCCTGTGCTGATAAGCACAGAAGAAAATTTTTTATGTGAACAATTATTTTTTTACCTTTAAATTAAAAAAGTTAGCTTTTTTGAGGAGACAGGGAAATCCAGAACAAACATTTCAGTAAAAAAAAAAAAAAAGAAAAAGAAGTTTTTAATATAAGTATCTTTCATTAGCAAAAACCTTTCTGAAAACTATTGTTATGAAGACAAACAATAACAGCCTTCTGAATCTTGAGCAGAGAATAGTGAAAACAAGAAGAATTAAAGGTAAAAATGAGTAAATTTTGTCACGTAACCTGCAGGCACTATTAAAAATAACAAAAGAGTAAAAAAATATATTAAAAATATTTTGCCTCAACAGGCTTCAGAAGAACAAGAGCCAAATGTCTGTTGTATGTCACAGCTCATATTTTTTTCATCTGCAATTGAAAGTACCAATATAGGCCAGTTCTCAGAGTAAGTTCAGAAGGGACAGATGTCTCCGTGTCGGGAACTCACTGCTATACAACTATGGGGACTGGGGTAAATTTACTAAAACAATGCTCAGTGCGGCAGGGCAGGTGTATGAAGCGAATAAGTCAGCTGGGGTAAACAGGGACTAACAAAAGTCACACCATACACAGCAAGCAAAGAGAGGTAGTATACAGTTGTGTTTATAGTTTTGCTTTACACCCTCTACTAGATTTTGTTGTACGAACGCTTTTGCTGAGAAGCCACTCCTTAGCTCAGGGTTGAAAGCCTGAAGTAGGAACACTTTAGACGAGCTGATTTGCATGTTAAGAAACCCCAGATTTGTCTAGAAATCATAAAAGGTGGAGTATGAGAAAATATCCTGCATATCTGA
The DNA here is from genome assembly GCA_008711295.1 of Anarhynchus alexandrinus. Lineage (NCBI taxonomy): Eukaryota > Metazoa > Chordata > Aves > Charadriiformes > Charadriidae > Anarhynchus > Anarhynchus alexandrinus. Next base: position 4,000,622 of record VUYV01000029.1, read on the forward strand.
GTACAACTTCATGCTTCCACCTGGTTTTGTAAACACCCTCTCTTTTTTACCAACCAATCTCTTACATAGTCATACACAAGTGAAAAAATACATTTTTGTTTTGATTATAGCTGGATCAGGTGTTCAATTCAATTACATTTCACTTTTCATTCTTTCTGTCTCTAAAGGTATAATTAAGGTCTGATATCCGATTGCAGCTCAGTGCTCATCAATTCTCTCCACTTAACCAGTTTTAGGAAGACAGCCTCATGGCTATGATCATAAACAAACAATTCACAGACTTACCTGTTAGCAATACCTTAAAAACAAATAGCTGATAAGCTTCTGGTACTGATGATCCAAATTTACTTTGGGGTCATGTGAGCAATCTATACACATAGACTTCTCTTCAAAACCATAGAAGAGCAAAACTGTATATAGCCACAAGATAAGCATTACCAGATACAACAACAGTAAGATCAGATTTAATAAAGTAGGTCTATTTTGCAGAATAAGCATTTCTGCTTTTAAGTTCAACAAGTCAGTGAGGAACATGACAGGAACAGATTTAATTTGATGTCAGGAGATACAGGATTTATCTGAAGTAGTTGCCCTGCTATTCAAAAGCCATTACCATAGCAACTCTGTATCACCTGACTCTCATACATAGACCGGGCCAGATTCTGGTGTCAGTCTTGTCAACGTATATCTGAAATAAACCCCATATGAATGATGAATGAGTGTGTATTACACGGAACTTTGTAGCTGAGGGCAGCCTAGGCCATCATATGATAAGTATGCTGCCCTCTAGAACCAATTCATGTGACTAACCAATGTTTAAGGCCTATTCTTTTCCAGGAAAACATGAGAGGGGATAGTAGTTATACTGTTAAAGTTGGTTATAAAAGTGTTATTATTTTAACAGAGCTCAGAATGCACTGAAGGTTTCCTCAAATAAATAAAAACATGAGTTGCACAACAAGGGATTTGCAAACGGAGGCTCTGATCCTGCACAGATATTTGTACATGTTTAAAATTATGTGCTTGCACGCCTCCCTGGAAAACTTGTTATAAGCTTTACAGAAAACAGGCTACAAATCTTTGGAGGACTGAGTCCTAAATTCAAGATCTGACATAACAAAAGAGAGTACCATGACTGGAGGAAGAAGTAAAGAAAAGAGAAACACTTCATCACATATTTCTTGTATGATGTGATCTGATTTACAGGAAAAGAGGGCAGTGGTTCGCGCAGCCTGTACTGTAAAGCTGCGGTGGGGCAGAGTGGTGATGGAATTTCAGGAAGGACACCCTGCTAAGACTAAGCGCTGCATTGTCATAAAGCACAGCCCATGAACACAGTGTCCAAAACATAAGAGGAGTGCATGTATGAACTTAACCATTGTAGCTACAGTAAGCAGCTGCTCAGTTTGGCCGCTGATGACATACAGCCCTGCCGCAATCCTGGGGAGCCACAGTTGGTGCCCACTGACTGCCCATTCCAGGCACACCCAAGCTTCGGGATGCACAGGAAGGAAGAGATAGAGAGAAGATTGGACATGAGCTTCACCCGGTCCCCACATCTGCGAACATTCCAGCTCTGGCAACTTATCAACACTATACTTTGCTGTAAACCTGAAGAGCAGGCAGTCTTCCCTGGAAAGGCCTGACTGTGCATGACAGGCACAAAAGTAGCTGGGTTTTGTGGGGAGCCTGAACCTTGGCTGCTCTTTAACATTTTTGGTACAAGAGTCTGAGTCCCAGAAATCATTCATACATAAGACTGAATCACAGAGCGTACTGAAGATTAGTCCACTCCCTTTTGTGGGCTCTTATAGAGTGCAGTCACAGCAAATGTTAGTTAGGTACCAAATACCCCCATATATTTTCTAAGCAGTAGCTTTTAGAGTGCAGAGTGAACAGCCAAATAGTAATAATGATATTGGGTGACAGAGTAGGACTGAATGCCAGAGAGAGATGAAAGAAAGGTTATGAGGCATCAGACTCCAAATACAGCCTGGTCTGGCAGCTGTCCCATGAATAGACCCATTAACTTCCTCTAGAACCGCATCCAGGAGTCAGAGAGCCAGAGATCAATAGGGATATCTAATTTCAAGTTTGTATGCCTGTAGTAACAGAGAGCTGTCTACACTGCTCTGAAGGTCTTTAAAAAGACCTCAAGAATGGGTCCCTTTGTGGCAACAGAAGTTGCTGAGAAGTTTCCCTTTCTTTTTGACAGTCCTCTTTAAATGTTCATGCCTGTATATGTGCTTAATAGTGCAGAGAGAGAAAATACCCAGGCAAATCTATCCTTAGGTTCAATTTGCTCAAAAGTTTTTAGATCCTTCCTTGGTTCTTTGTGCGTGGTGCATGTGTAGGCAACCTTAACAGCCCATCTGGAGCAGTGGGTGCAGACTTGTGGCTTCCAGTCGCCACATAAACCTGCGCACACTTAGGGAATGAATCACTGCATTTGGCTCCTCTGTAGGCAATGGTGCTTTCCACACTGCATTTTTCTCCTGGTAATGAGGTCCACTCCGGTTAGTGTTGCACAGGTGACAGGATAAAAAAACAGTTGCTGGATGATTGAAGATACGGTGACTTCCCTTTACTGCAAATATGCAGTGCATGTACAGCCAGCAGCTCCCTTTCATTTGCAGCATGTTCTGGAAATATGATTGATAAACCGTCGCTGTGTGGCTTCGGTGCTGCCTTTCACTATTGCGTATTTTTAATATTGGGGTGGGGCACAATCCTCAGTCTCTTATTTTATTTGCTTCCTTTTCAATCCTACCACACACAAAGGTACATCAGGCTAATACTTCAATGATTAACTCTTCTGACTTTCATTTGAGGCGGATAAAAAGTGCTAGTGAGTGTGCCTTTGAGAGCCATGTGAGGAGCAAACCTTTAAAGAGCTTTTATTTCCGTCCCATCATCTCAAATTATCTTGTTTACCCCCTGAATTCTGAGCAGGTACCATTACTGCACTCAGTTGTCCACATCACTCTTTTGAAGGGAAAATTAATTCTGAATTACTGCCCTATAACTGCCTACTTCTTCACATCATCTGTCAGCAAAATAAGCAGACAAATGCTGGCTAAGTGGATTTCTGTTAGCTGCCATTCAAAAGGAAAGGGACAGGTGTTGAATGAAGCTTCTTTTTCCAACTGCTAGTTAACAATACATATAGGAGAAGTTTAATTGCTTGCATCCACCTGCACCCTTGTCATTTCTTGGCTTTATTGATTTTAATGAAAATATTAAGTGCACTTCAGGAGCAGCAGCTAAGTGACATGTTGATTGAAATATACAGGAAAATGTATAATGGAAGCAGGCTATTACAGTTTTAATAGAATCTGAAAGAAGTAACATCTAGAGCAGCATATTCCCCTGCTATTCTTATGCATATAGCAAGTTCTGAGCTGAGTAATTGGAAGCTGAATAAATGTTTGGTTGTTGTTAAAGAAGCCTTTCACATTAATAATCTAATTTTTGTTGAACAAAGTGACCCAGGCTTTTTGACATATTTTATTCCATTAGGTACCCTTCAGGGTGCCACACAAACACAACAAAATACGTGTATGAACACTGTCTAAATCACGATAGTTCAGCATTGTAAACAAGGACAGCTTTGTAGTGGAGACATCAACGGCAGCCTCTCTGTTTCAGTAAAAGTCTGTGTGAATGGCTTGGATTTTGCCTGAAGCTACATTCTCCAATGTTATTTTTAGAGGACTTTGGACTTAGGGGAGCAAGCAATATAAAAGCAACCACATCAGCTTTAGTTCAGGAATACAATTCAATGAAAATTGTATTTTCAGTTCTTTGTATTCAAGTTTCTTCCTGGTTGTATTTAGTGTATCTAAAGCTGGCAGAGTTAAGATACATAAACCCCTTTGACTGAAGAAAAATTCAGTGCCTTTTCCATAATAGAAGTTCCTTAAGGAACTTTTATTACGCTAATGCATGTTTATCATGAAGGAAGCTACTCAGCTTCTTCTTACCCCCAGTTCAATGAATCTTACATGTTTTGAAACCACAAATCCCACACAGCTGTGAATCCCAAACTTAACTGTTTTACACATTTAAAAATCCATTTCTGATATTATTCATTTCATTAATTACTACAATTTTCATACCTTTAGGATCCCTAGTCAGAAACTGGTGTCCCTCATTGCTTGGTGCTGCACAAGCACAAATCAGAAAAATGCTGCTACTCAAAAGGGCTCACAATCTAAGCATAAGGTAAGACAGGCAGGTTATTAGAAGACAAGGAAACAGGTCATAATAATTGGCAAAGTTCAGCACATAAACTCTCTGCTCGTCTGCCAAGTTTTTTGGTAAGAGTTGTGGAAAAGCACAGATTCAGGGAAAAATCTTGAGATGGCTTTATCAGTGTTCATGGGCAAGTCCTCCCTAGGGTGAGGAACAGGATGATGGAAAAAGGACTTTTCTGAACACTTAATAACACAGGAATGACCATATTGAGCCCACATTCCTGTCTTTGCTGTTAATAAAGTTGCCTACAAGAACAGAAAAAATGCACAGTGTTAACTTCTCACAAATACTCTCCCAGACTCTGGGAAGGAATTTTCCAAGAGAGATCTTATCTGGGTATGTCTTGAACAATTTTTCTTTATTGAACTTGCTTAATGACTATCTGAAAACCTGCACATTTTGAACCCTCACAGTGTTCCCACAGCTTAGCTACTGGAAGAAGTTCCTCCCTGAGTTATCTTTGAACATATCAATATCATTCATTGTGCCTCATTCTTGTACTAGAAGAGACATTCCCTATCAGGACTTTCCAGATTTTGCAGTCATCTTGCATAGCTGAAGGGTCATTATACAAAAATCACTTTGTGTGTAACTATGACTGTCTGTTGCTTTTCTGTACTGCTTTTCCGGTTCTGCCATACTTCTTTCAATACAAAGAAGCCAGGCCTATGGACAGCACTCAGAGTTACCACCTCAACAGAGAATTACAGGCAGGCACACAGAAGTTTTTCATTTTTTCTCTGTGCGTTTTCTTAATGACTGACTCCTGGCACTCTAGTTGCCCTTTTAATGACTACTGAGTGTTGAGTAAACATTTTCAAAAGACAGCTTTTATAAGTTCAAGACTCTTCTTCTCAGCACTAATAATCTAATTCCTAATCTGTTTCATAAATTTTGGACTTTTTCTCCATAGACATTACTTTACATTTACCTGCATTAAGTTTCATTCGCCATTTTAGCCAACTACTCAGGCTTTCATCCATCTCTTAGTAAGTAGCCCTTGTACTTACCAGCCTAGAAAGCATAGTATCTTTGTTCTCTTTTCCAGATCACTTGCAAACATGCTGAGCAATAGACTGCTGTGGGATTCTGTTAGTAAGCTACTTCCTACTTTTTCTTTTCTATCTTTTATTATCTTTATTTTGTTACATATATATAGGAGTATAGTTACTTTTATTCCAAGATTACCTTAGTTTCTTTGCCAGCTATCAATAAGGGATTTTATGAAATATCTTTTGAATACCAACTGATCTATCTTGTCCCTATGTTCAGTGCGCCTTTTAAGAAATTGCAATAGGTGATTAGTGAGACGTTATTTCCCTGTGCAGAAGCCACATTGATGCTTCTTCTATACATCATATTTAGCCATGTAACTTACGATTATTCTTTAGAATGATTGCTATTTGTTTGTCTGATATGCACATCGGGTTTCCTGGTGTGTAATTCCCAAGATGTTCCCTATGACTTTTTCTAAAAATTTTTTATCATTCTGGCCACCATCTATTCCTATGACACTGACAGAGTTTTAAATGAGAGATTACATGTGGCAGTTAGTAGCTTGGCTATTTCATCCTTGAGTTCCTTTAAAGCTCTTGGGTGAATACCATCTGGTCCTGGTGATTTGTTATTGTTCATTACAAGCAAGTGGGATGTGCAAGTTGGACTGAACATCTCAATAGCAAAGGTGATAGAAGGGGAATAGGCTGGGAGTAATGGAAATATCTTAAAAGTAAAGATAAGCAGTTTATGGTTGACATAAAAGGCAATAGAGGAGGATTCAGTGAGAAGGATATGGTTACAGAGATGGTTTTAGAGAATGATCTTGGCAGGAAAACTTTGAATAGATCTGACTGGATAAAATTTGCCAATGATACAGAAAAGTACACAGGAAAATAAAGATGAAATGTTAGCAGAATCTGGGCAATGAACTGCAAAAGCGTACGAAAAAGACTGTGTTTATAAAAGCTGTGGGGAAAAATTCTGCATATGAGAGCCTTATTGACCAAACTAATTGGTGAGAGTTTGAGTGTCAGAACCTGACTCATAGGAAGAATTGGATAGTTGAAAGGGTACTGCCTTGATATTGTAGTCTGTCTGCCATTTGCTGAGATTGACAGAAAAAGGAAAGGTTGTAAAAGAATAGGGACTGAGGCACAATAGCTTAAAATGAAGGAGGGCTGTCTGCATGCAGAGTCATACAGAATAAAGAAAACTCGTGACTGAACATGGGTGGGATCTCCAGGGAGTCCTAAAGAAAAGTTAATTGAAAGTAATGGACATTGCATTTAGTAGTGCTGACGTTGTGCTTTATTTGTCAAGTAAAGTACTATTATACTTAGAAATGCTTTGCAAAGGAGGTTTGCTCATGTCAGTCATAAGTCTTTTGAAAAGCTGAATTACAAAAGAGGAGCTTCACCCACTTCATGTGGTTCTGGGTAGCTGTGAATTCAAGCTATGTAAGAAACTGAGAAACAGTCCCAGCACAGCTGTACTGCATACTCCAGGTGTTGAAAGGGACAATGGATAATGGAACTGCAACTCAGAAAAAAGCACTGAGGATATAGGAGAGTGTCTGACTATGCTTTAAAACACAAATTACTCCTGATAACCTTTTGGTGAGTGGTCAGTGATATGTACTCAGTGAGATTCTGACCAAAACCATCATCTTAATTTTCTGTTCTTTAAGTAGACTTAATAAGAAAATGCTTCATCTCAGTTCACAAGTAGTTGTGCTTCAGTATAGAAAAAAATATTTTACAAGCTAGTTATTTATATATCTACTTATATTATTTTATATATTTATTTATATTATTTATAAATTTATATATTTACAATATTGTTATTTATAGTCAGTTGCCTCTCACTCGTGCTAAAAATCCAACTATGTGGACATGGGAAAGAAGAGGACTCCAAAAGCCATACAACAGTAAATAAGGCCACCAGAAAATGCAATGTGAACAAACAGCAAGAGTTCCCATGATTGTTCTAGGCAAAATCCAAACTTGAATAAGAAAGTATTAAAAACATAGAGGGGAAATACTGGCATAAGCAAGATAATTCTCGCAAAGTGACTTGAAAAAAACAATCTCCTTTCCATACACACCAATTTGTGGAAACATTCACATACACTGTCATTTTCACATAGTCATTGGAGGGAGAATGAAGAATTTGTTTGCATGCAACTAAACTTCTTTGGAATACTGCGTGCTGTTAATTTGCTTCCCACAGCTAGATTCTTCTCCCTGCATAGGCAAGTCTCATGTAAGTGAACTCTTTAAACAGGTATGAAGCCCTAAATCTTTTCATCATATAATTTCCTAAGCATCACTTTCACTTATTACGTTGTCAGCATATTATAGGTGTTCACATCGTCAGATTCTAGCTGGGTCTCCTGACAACCTTACATAGAAAAAGAAGAAAATCTGAAAGACAGAGAAATGTTTTTACTAATGACATTGATACTTCTTTTGTGTGTGGAGGTTATTGTATTGGAAATAATAATGTGAGAAACAGGGTATTTTATTTAGAATAATAGTAGCTGACTTTATAACAAGCATGATGACTTTGGAGATAGGCAGATTACTAATTTTGAAAAGAATATTCATTTAGTAAATCTTGAAACAAAATCCAGTCTATTGTGTATACTAAAGACATTCAAGTTTGGATATGATTCTGAATTTTTTTTTTTGTCAGTATTCAGAATTTTGAATGGATTTTTCTTCAATAGCATTGGTGGAATCAGCTTTTCATTTCTCATCCTCCCTTTTGCAAATATTACTTTTTTAAGAAACATTTAATTCAGATGATCAAAAAGTCTTTGCATACCTATTGCCAAATGAAGTCATAACACATCTTAAAAAACAGGAGGCAACTGCTAAGAAGTAAAACATGCAATAATGTAATTTATTTAGAAATATTTATTTAAAAGGAGGAGTACTTCTGGCAATATAATTGTAATGGAGAATAACAACTTTATCTTGTTTTTAATAGTGAGCATAACATTATGGGCTGTATTGTTTTTGCTTTTTAGTGACTTTGTTAGCACTCAAGGACTGTGGTAATTGGGTAAGATGCAAAAAAAAATGTTTAAAAAAAGTAAGATTTTGAAAATTCTTAATGCAGTCAGCATCCGACTCTCAAAGTTTAGCCACAAGCCATCAAATGGAAGTTATAGGATAAGAAATGTCAAAAGCAAGATCTTGAAACATCCTGTATTCACAGGAAATATAAAATGAACTCATTACATTTTTGGTAGGATGTTATTTAAGCTCATGTAAAATACCTTCTCTAAATCTCTATATAAACACAAGGCATCTAGTTATTTTGATTTATAGCTATATCTCACTTGGAAAAATCCCACTGCTGACTGTGCCCCCAAATTTAAACACACTATGTACAAATATGAAGAACATCAATGAATGAATGTAAGTTTTGTAGGTTGTGTTATCACTTCTAACTATTCCTATCTGTTCTTTAACCCCTAAGCTCAGAATAGAAACTGATGTTTAGCCAGTTTTAATTCCATGTGATTTTTTCACTAATGAGCTTTTCTACAGAAATCTTTGGAAAGTAGAAAAACGGTTTTAAACAGTTACATATATATCTCATGTCTCATACAGCTGCATTAGTTTGCCAGATTTTTCAGTAAAATAATAGCAAATAGTAATTATACTCAACCTCTCCATTGTAAAAGCTGATGTTCTGAAGAAAAAGAAAAAAAAAATTGTTGTCTGTTTTTTAGCCCTGAGAAGCAAAGATTTACCAGCTTTATCTGCCAGCTTAACTGCTGGTTAACAAAAATTTGACATATAGATTTTACAGTTAGGTATGCATGAAAAAGATGGGATTTTGGGTCTGTTTAATGACTCTTATCCTGTCTAATATTAATAAGATATGATTCTATCAGACATCTGGTGTCTAATCTACTGTGCCTTAATCATGCAAGAATATATCTGTGTGCAAAAATTGTGACAATATTAAATATCATGAGTTAACAATTAACACACTGCAAATTATTTTGTTCATTTCAATGAGTAACATTAGAGAAGGAAAAGTTAGTCTTAGCAAATACCTTTTTGCTAGCTCTGGAGAAGATCAGCTACAACAAGAAAAGCACTTTCATGTGGAAAAAAATAAAACAACCCTTGAAGTGTCCAATGAATATTTCATAACACTTGCGACTTGCAGAGTGTTCTAACATGTCTCTTTGTACTCTAGTCAGCACTGGGTTAGAGAACGTCATCTTTACTCATATCAGTAAACATCAGTCACATAAAAAGGACTACATTTGAAATTGAAATGTAGGCTAAACTTGAACCCTATAAATTCTCTTTACTTTTTGGAGAAACAGTAGGGACTTTAAGGGACCAGATTTCCAGAACCTGAAGTGTTTTGTTTATCATTTTTAGGATAAAAAGGCAACTATTTAAAGAAGGTTTTTTCTCTTCTTATCATTTACTTCCATCATAAATTAAATCAAATACTATTTATTGCACTGTACCCAGTCTATCTTGGCATTTCATAATTTCCCTTCCTTTCCAGACTGCCTCTTTTCAACGTATGTCTCATGTATTAAAACTGTATTAAAATGTAGTAAAGTAACACGTCCATAATTTAAAGAAAAGTAATGTTACAATAAAGTTATGATAACAATGTCCTTTAAGGAAAAAATATAAATCCAGGGATCTTGAATAGAAACTTAGGAAAGATAAGGTATAGAAATGCACAGTTAATGGAAGATGCGAACCTTAAATTTATCCTTCAGTCAATGACTGTATAATAGTACTAATGCAAAGTAACAGTTGTAGATTCAGATTAGATTAAAATAATTTTTAAAGACAAATAAGAATAAAAAAGTCTATGGCTGGCTGAGTAAAAACTAATTTTGAAGAATTATGGGATTAGGAAATGTTCCTTCTTATGAGTTTTGTACAAGAAATTCACTAGTTTTGAAATAGGTTTGCACACGGAAAGTGAAGCAAACCATGCTTAAAAATGAATAGGGTCACAGAACACAAGGTCACATCAAACATAATTTCAGCTCCTCTGCATCAGAAGCCACTACATTTCATTCAGGTGTTTCTTTTCTAAAGCAAGTACCTTGACGGTGATTAATGAATGACTTGTGTGCCACCTAGCCCTCAGCGCTGCCTGGCATCTGTGAGTAGGAGCGATATTTACTTTCTCATAAGGAAAAAACTGAACAGACACTGTGCTATGACTTCCTGAAGTTATGATGGAGATTCAGCTGTTATGTTGATAGGTAGACACAAGTTTGGATTTTATTTGCAGTTAATTATTTTTAATATCGTTTACATGTGAAGACGAAACCTGTCCAACAAATACTGCTAACATCAGCTAATGTAATAAGAAAAATTGTTCAAGTAGTTTACTATTCAATTCTGCCAAACAGATGAATTTTTAAACCTCATTGTATTGAATGAAACACAGCCACGCTGTGATTTTAGTTATGGAGAAATGCCGTTGGAAATCAATAAAACAGCATGTTTTCCCCAACACAACAGCTTTCTAGTCAATAAAACTATCAAGTTATGTGATGTAAAAATGTGGTATTTAGGTAGATTTCTTGAGAATGAAAGGCTAGTTTTTTTCAGACAGAGTTTATGGATAATACTTTTCCAAGTTGCTTCCCAATATGGCTTTTAATTTGATAATATCTAAACAAAGTTCTGAATCAAGATTACAGATGTGTCAGGACAAAACTACCCATCTTTTCCCCAGCAGTTCCCAGTAACAAGTCTTTATATAGCACTACCTGTTCTTGAGAAGATTCAGGGTGCTGAAAATCTAGCTTTCTTTACCATTACACCAAAATTGTTGGTTCTGAATGTGAGTTATGTGCCTTCTTACAGAAAACCCCCCCACTTTCTGAACCCGTCCCAAGTTATAGCTTATTTGTGTTTCTGAATTGAAAACAAAGATTCTGTTTCCCAACTATTTTTTGAGGCTTTGAAATGTGAAATCATTTCACATCGGAAAGAAGAGTATGCGCTGATAATCCTCAGAGGATCAGCCCGCCCCTAAATGGAAAGCAAACACTGTTGCAGAGCTGGGCAGCCTGAACACCACGAGCCCTTTACGTGTGGCAACCCGGATGCTTGACTATGCTTGTTTATGTAGATGCATTGCAAGACAGCACGTCAGCTGGTAAGTAAAGAGAAGAAAAACACTCAAGTTGATTTGCATTTGCCAGTGAATCAGAATTATATTGGCTTGAGTAATGCCACTGACCAGAATGTCACTGACCAGATTGGCGCCAGCCAGTGCCATAAAAAATAGGTATCTTGCAAATACTGCAGTGGTGCAACAAGATATGATGATTCTTCCAGTGCTTGCCCCTCAGAGAGAGAAAGTTGAGAGAAACAAGGACTGTTTGTGTTGTGCATTGCAGTCAGTCACAGTCCCGGCTGTCGCATTACTGTCATGAGAAGGAAGGCTCCTTCCCTCACCCCACTCTGCCGCAGTGTTCTCTTGAGAAAATGTTGCCCTCAGCATGGGTCTGAGATTTTATATATTATGCGCCTGTACGTACATCCACTTAATGTACGTTCGTTCGCATTTATATACACACGCTGTATATGTTTACACACACGTTATACATATACACACCCTCTAACTATATATAAATAACAGAGCATATGTGGGGGCAGAGCCTCTAAATCATAAATGAGACAACTGCTGGCACACAGTGACAACGGTGAATGAGCTGAGCCATTAAAAGATGTAAGTCTGAGCCTGTTGGAAATGCTGGCCAGGGAAAGTAGCACGCAGATTGTGCTATTCCCAGTCATGCAGGGAAAATATGAAGGTAAGAAGTGACCTTGCACATATTGGTTCTGCCTGAGAAACTTTAAGTGTGTGGGGGAAGAGCTGAAGGGAAGAAAATAAAAGATAGGTTATCTGTATTTAGCTACAGTAATCCCAGCTGGATCAATACAGTGGGTCCCAATCATCATTAGCTGGGCCTCTCTTAGAAAGAGAGCTGTAAGAGTCAAGGTTGCATTAAGAAGAAATGTGTGCTTCCTTTTAATGGGGATGGATTGTGAGGATGCTCTCATTTTTGCTGTCACGCCTTCTCAGAGCATCTCCTCCTGGCAGAGGAGGGTGGATATTCCCAACACTGTGGACAATACCTGGACTGTGCTCAGCCCCACCTCTCAAGAGCAACTGGATCTTCAAAGTTTACACTTTTCTGGAAGTTAAAACAGGATCTAAAACTCCTGTGGGACTTCCACAGTGAAGAGACAATTGCTCCGACCTTAATCCCCATGAAATCCTTTCGACTATAAAATCATTAAGCACCTTTGACACCGCAGAAGCACAGAGTCTCAAGGTATAATTATTTGTATTGAATTTAATAAGCCCAGCAGAGGTGGGATTCAGGGAATAGAATGTTATTACCATGGGATGTAAAGCACACATTTTAACAAGAACATACTTGGTAACTTAGGAAGTCTGTGTAGTTTAAATACAAGTCTACCAGCTGATTGAGATGTCTCTCGGACTTTGCTGGGGAAGCACTCATTTCTGGAGGTGCTCCAGCAGGCTGGTATACCTTTTGACTTTTCTGAACATCTAGCTGCTTTCCAGCTTTGCACTGAGGCTAGCAAAGATGTCAGAGCCAATCCTCTGGGAATTCAAGGTCTACTTTAGAGCTTATTTTTGAGACTTCTGTGAGTTGATGGTTTGCTTAGCCTTTTTTTCCCCTAAACTTACTCAGCTGCACTCCCTCGCACAAATTACACAATGAAAGAAAAATCACTCAGGAAGTGAAAACAGTAGGTGCAGAATAATGTGTGTGTGACATTCCCCATCAAAAGGCACACTGAAGAAGATACAGATCACATTTAGTGTTCATCTTGTAACGCTTTATGTAGCTGAGTGTATTGGCTGCTAGTGCTTAGCACGTTGGGGTAAATAAAAATGTACTATCTTGGTTTTTTCCAAAGCTATTCTTTCCGTCCATGCTCAAATATAATCCTTCTCTAATGAATCTATGAAGATAATAACCCCATAATCTTTTTTTTCCTGCACAACTCCAATTTGAGTTTGCTTGAAGAGTATTTCTTGCTGAAACAGCAAGCTATTCTATTTCTGGCCCATATATTGTTTCTGATAACAGATTATATAGTCTTCTCAGTTATACACAGGTTACTTCACTGCCTTTACTCTTTCTTCATTTATTGGGGTGCACAGAGGTAATGGGGGACAGAATTGTCTCCACCGCAAAATCCTTATGATCAGTTCTGTTGACGACAGGCCAGACCCACTATATTTGTACACTCTCTCCCAGAAATAAATGTACTCTATCATACTAATAGAAATAAAAATATTTTCAGAGTAGAAATTAAAGAAGCCATTATGACTTTCAATTTGTATATGCAGGAACAAATGTAGATCAAAAGGAGCTGAGGAAAGATTTTTTTTCAGAACAGAAGAACATTTGAGTATTTGCTATTCAGCTCAGGCATCAGAAAAGGGGAGCAATCCATGTAATCCATGAAATATAAAACGTATTAGGAAGGCTTGCACTGTGATTTTCAATGATATGTGAGATCTAGGTCTCTTCCTTTAGCAATTCCTGTGTCAGCCTTTTCTGGTCTTCTGGTCTGCTTGTGAAATCCACCCTCTTACATGCATGTCAGAACTTGTGAGAAGTCAAAACAGACCCTATTACTTGGTTTAAAAAGTGTCAGGTGTATCTTAAGGCAGATGATAAGTCTTCAGAGAGCACCAGATATGACTATGGGAACTGATAAGAAAGACGTTCCTTTTATAGCACTGACAGACAGGCAGAAGACAAATGTGTAAACCTCAACATTTGGATCCTGATTTTTCACTTTTGTTGTCTCTGCCTAGAAGCGGAAAACAAGCAAACTCAATTTTATGTGTTTGTTATGGTGCAACAGAGAAATGTTATTTTGAGTGACTCTTGTTCACTCTTACATGCTTTGGCCACAACATCTGCACTTCTGTGGCTAAATAGGCTGTGGTGGATGATCCTGCAAGATTTGGTCTTGGCAGAGATTACAGTCCACAGGACAGGGTGAATGCATGAAGAGTGTTTGGAAAGCATGAATGATGCTTTGTCATATTGTTTCCACCTAGTGTGGGCTAGGTGACTCGTAAAGGATAGTTCCAGCAGAAACTGTCTTAATCACCCAGTTTCTACTTGTTTGACAGTTTTCTGCTTCCCTGAGCAGGCTCTTCTCATCACCTTCAGACTCTAGTGCGAGCTAACATTCATTGATGGCCAGCATTTCAAATTTCAGATACATCTCATCAACTCTTTCTACCATTGCACAAACACTTTCTAGTATTATCCTGATTCTTCATTTGATATGTCCTAAAATATCATTTGATGTGTCCTAAAACATAATTGGTTTTTCTCGATTGCATTCTGCGACTGTGATTCAAAGAAACATCCATTTTTTTTCCACTGATATAGCTAACAGAAACTTTTCTAATTAATTCCAGTGTGCATCACTTTATACAAGCATACTACAAAGTACAGTTGCTGTTACTCCTGTATTCAGTGTGACTTGAAAGCAAGTGCATTGGGCAAACCAACACCCAGTCATCTCCCATACTGATGAAATCTTCCAGCACTATATCATCAGCAAAAGTTTTTAGAAGTCTTGTCTCTGTGCTGAGGTTATTATTGAAGCTAATTTTGGTTCCAGAGTAAGTAACTCCTCTAGTCAACTTGCTGTAATCAAATAATTCTTCTTCAAACAGGAATATAAGGTTAAGACAATGTACATTTGACAATATGAGGTTGTATTCTTATTCTGCATTGCTTTTCATGGCATTACCATTAATTTTTTCTCTATTTTTTTTCCAAAACATTGATGTTGCTTTAGCTAGTTATGTCACTGCAACAGACATGTCTACTCTCCACTTTCTTCCCAGTTTATTAATGCAAATGCTATGTTAACATGTTATATAGCCATACAAAACACCACCCTTCCCCCTTGCCTTAATAATACCCCTCCCTTTGTTAAATCCTCAATATGGAACAATGTAAGACATCCCTTTAGAGATCACTGTTGCCTATGCACACCTGAAGATGGGCTTGTGTGCCCATACCAAGTCTTTTTTTTCCTTTCTTCCCAACTATATCAATTAATATCAAATATTATGATTTCCTGCAATTCTTGCCAGGTGTATTTGTTTTGGCTGGGGTAGAGTTAATATTTCTTCATAGTAGCTTGCATTTGGCTTACCAACTACAAACTTTTTTTTAATTATGAGTGCTTTTTTCCTACTGTTAATCATTATAGCTAAGTTTTATAGTACAGTACATTATAATAGAGTGCATTACTGTTCTGTAGGCTGCTTTACATTATCCTGCAGGTTCAGTGGTGAGGACAGAGTCCTGTGGTAAGACTGGCATGCAGCAGAGCCAGTAGTGTGTCTGCTGGGGAGTCAGGGTGAGCAGGCAGGGATTCCACAAGGCACAGTGGCAGCATTGATGGCTCCACCACAGAGGCTGTACAAGTGAATGACTGAGCTCCAGAGGATTATCTCCCACTGAAATTGAATATAAGGGGTTAAGAGCCTTTCCATCTCTCTTGAGTTCTGTAAAATCAGCCTTTAATTTGAGAACTTGCTGTTCCATCCTTTATTCTTTGACACACTCCTATTTTTAATCCTTTACCATGTGATGCAGCATATTGTCCGGCAGCCACTTAGCAAGATTGTTGAACTCCTTTCATATGTGGTCTGTGCTGGATGATGCAGCTCACATTTTTTTAGCAGTAGTGGAAAAAAAGAAACCTTGAGTGATTCACAATGGTTCCTGTGTATACTATAAATACTAGCAAGGACAAGTCTCATCATTATATAAAACTGGAATAAAGTTCTTCCCGGTAGATTGCAGGAGGCTGAAAGGAACCAGAATGCATTAGGCTTGACACTACAAGGGCTAGGCGAGAGAATACTTCAAGTTGTCTAGGAATGGTGTCTCTCAACTGGAGAGCTGCCCTTGTATTGCATTTCCTGTTGCCTGCTGTCATTTGCTGTGCGCGTATGATAGGGAAACAAAAACGCTGCTTATGCACACTACACTACATTTGTCCAAGCTACTGTATCCTGTCTGTACTTTTAGTATACGTATATCCACACTATGTATTTTTATTATGTACATTGACATAGACCATAGTTATATGGAGAAACATGCCAGGCTGTGAATAAAAGCTTTCCCAGTTATTCTCTGTCCACAACACTTTGCAGAAAGGAGAAAGAAATGCATACACGTATGTGTGTGCTTATGTACTCAAATACACACATATGCTCAGTACTGGTATTAAATCAAGACAACATTTTTAGGGCCACACTTTTGCCCTCTTCATTTTTTTTTTTTTGCAATAACATGGCAAAAGTAACTATAACATTAATTTACAAGAAACAGAGTATCTTGAAAAATCTTTCCTACACATACTTTTGCTCCACTGAAACCCTCCTTTTGGAAAGTAAAAGTTTTAATTTTTTTAAGTGTTAGAGGGGAAAGAAGACTTCTGTAACATTTTGAAAAGGACAAAGAAGTAAATGAAGCCAGTTTGGTTTTGTTTCCAGTTTCACTGAAACAGAAATCCCACAAATATTCCTGGAAGTTACAAATATTGACATGCAAGTATTTTAATGTATAAGAGACATCTTAAAATTTTTCACTAGCTCTTTTTAGAGCATGGAGTGAAAGAAACCTACTCCACAATAAAATCTAGTTCTGCCTTCTTTTACCCTGTGCCTTCTTTTTCCCCCTTTATTTTTGTTGACTTATTCCCTGGAAATAAGTACCTAAAGTCTTTATCTGAAGCTTATTCAAATAAATGGGAGACTTTCCACTGCCTTACACGTACTTTACACCAAACCATATGTTTGGTAAAGTTTACAGGAAGACCTGGAAGTCATCTAAAATGAAAACATGGTGTTCACTATGTAGGGAACCCACTGTACAGACAAAGCACTGGCTCCTGCTTCTATCCGTTAACATTTCTGTAACTTCCAAGAGAACAACCTAAAAGTAGTAAGACCTGATTTTCCATTGCCTTGCATCTTGTCTAGCCTTTTGCATTCTCTGCCTTATGGAAACTGATTCTTAAAACCAGTCCTGTTGTTGTTGGCAATACAAATTATAGTGTTTCATTGTCCCTGCAAGAAAGGCAAAGAAATAACTCCAGGATACAAGTAGTTGAAAACAGATTATTTTTTTTTTAAAAGGAGTTTGCTGTCTTGTTCAACCCTTTCTTTCAGGTGAACAGTCTAAACAATGACACAGGAAATGTAAATGCTTAGAATCGTATTTGTCTTAACTGAACAGATACTGATTCAAAAAAGTTGTTCCTCAAACTGTGCCCCTTTTGTATACAGCTTATATTGCAGAGCAACAAAGAAGCAAGTTCTGTACCTGTAAGATATTGATGAATAGAAAAAACTTAGCTATTGAGATTGTAATTATTTCACAAGGAAGGTGCAGGGATTTATTTGGTTTAATGTCACTACTTTATGCAGTTTCTACATGAGAAGCAGTCATTGTTTATTTTGTTTCATTTGTTTTTGATTACTGCATAAAGAATTTGGTAAATTCAGCTTTGTTCTTTTGAATTCATAACAAATCATCCAGAATAAATGCATTAAACAGTAGCTTCATCATGAAGGCTTCTAGGTGACTCAGAATGCAAGAGCAAATTGGAAAATAAATATTGTTATTTGTGCATTGTTTGTCATTCATAATCAAAGGAAACCACTTCATAGTCTGAGAGTCCTTTAGTTTCCTAAAGAAATGAAAACACTGGACACTGCAACAGTTATATGCAGTAAGTGGTCTTAGCAAAGTCACTATTAATTATACAATGAGCGGGCCTTGCAAGATCACTTAGAATATCAAAACATTAGGTGTTATTTTTCATGGCCTGGAAGGCTGATCATTCAGCATTAACAGAACAGCCTCTGGGGTTTGAACACTTAATATTTCAGAGAAATATTAAAGAATTTCTTTATCTGTTTTCAGATGTCCATAAGATATATGCATGGCATAGGTCTGAAACCTTATCAAGCGGATTCTCTCCTCGTATCCCAATATTTGCTTATTCCAGTGATTGCCACCAATGTCTTAGGAAAGTGAGACTAAAGTTTCCTGTCCAAACTATGATGAAAAGGAATGCGAGTAGGATATAAAAGAGTATAAAGTATTGAAACGATCTGAGGTTGTTTTAACAATAAAGTTGCCAGGATGTCATTTCTGGGATGAAATCGTGGACCAGAAAGGGGACCTGCATCCTAATACTCATGGAAATCAACCTCCAAGAGTTCCTTTACACCCAAGAGCCTCTTACATGATCTGACTTGTCCCTAAAGTCTTTGTGCTGCTCAGGGATGTCTGCAGCTCCCCCCTCTCCACTTCTGCACTCACACTGTGCTGGCTCGGATTTGCTCGAGCAAGTTTGCCACAAAAATATTAGGCTTTGTTTCCTTTTTTGCCCGCTGAAGAGTATAGTCCATTTAGACATCTTCCTTCTGTAAGTGTTGTAATGAATGCCATTTTTGGAAAAGTTTTCTGTAATATTTTGATACTGTAGGTCGTATTGTGTTGTTTTCACTGTGTGCCTTTGGGAACTTTTTCCTCCTGACAAGTGGTTGTAAAAGGCCAAGTCCCGATCTGTTGCATGGGCTGAGTCTTTGTTATTGATTCTGGTTGACTGGATGATGTTAAAAAAGTTGCCCTCAAAGGGGAAAGAAAAACAGGATAGATAGGAATTTTTAAGCAGGCAACAAAAGCAGGAAAAAAGTAGCTCTTGCCATTTTGAATATGTGTTGTTTGTTTGCTTTAGATTTGTTGTTCAGTTTAAAAGCATATCAGATACACACATGACTGTGACTTGCTATTATCACTCTAATCTTCTCCCTTGTGATTTTTGCCAGTCGGAAGATCTTTGGAGAGACATATTAAAGCCCATTTGTGTCTATTAGAATTTGAAATTCATCTTTTCTATCGTCTCTGTGGGTTTCGTTGCTTCTGTTGAAGAGATCGAGCATTATATCTAAAGCTTGGTACAGGATTCTCTGTTTATTTGTGCTCTAATGGGGTTGCAGAAAGAATAGAGTTGTTTATTTAGTTTCTTCCATAAGGAAAGGGTATTTTATTATCATTTTGTAGTGCAGTTTTCCTTAGTGCTCCATTGAGCCAACTATCGCTAGCACACATAATTAAAAAGACAGCCCTTACTACAAAGAGCTTGTGAATAAAAAAATGCAAGCAGAAGTGACATGGCAGAGGAGCTGGGCAGAATAAGGTGAGGATGGGACCACCCCTTTCCGCATAATAACCAGAAGTCACACAAAAATCTTGCTTTGACTGCTAGCAAACTTTTATTGTCTACTTGTGCTCTAATGGCAGGATCCAGTTCTCAGGAGTGATCTGAAGTCTGTGGCAATGACTTTAAGAAGACTGGAAGTTACGCATTTTTGCTCTACATATGTTTTGCAGAAATTTTTATGGTGGCTCAAATAAACACACAGTTCTGATTTTTCTTTTTGGTGAGAGGAACTCTTGGAAAAAGTTTTGACATTTTAGTGTTTTGTTGTTTGACTTGTTTCAGTTGTGCCTGGAAAGCACTGGAATGTGCTTGTAGACCCATCTGGCTGGGAGGTGTGTTCTAGCTGCTCATTGCTTTTAGTATAGTTGGACCTCTCGCTTGGATCAGTCAGTGTAAATAAGTTTGAAAGCCATATATATGTTTATTTCTGAGTTCACATGCAGAAGGGAACTAGTGAAAAGGGATAAGTAACACGAAATCCTCTCTTTCTAAAACAGAAGAAATTGTGACGATTCTGGGTGTGTTTGCCGATTGCTACAAGTATAGTAGACCACGAGCATCAATGCAACCTTACTATCAGCCTCAAGCTTTGCATAGTTTACTGTTCATGTCCTGTGTTTATGTTGTCGTGTATGTTTTGCTCTTTCCATATCAGAAGCCTTTTTCCCTCTTTCAATCGCTATGAAAGCAACAGTTACTGAGATGGATGCAACGCACAGATTCTCATGAGAACAAGAGAAAATTAATTTCTAACACATAGTCTGAATCACAGAACAGAATTTGGGGGAGGGTTATAGTCAGAAGGAAACATGTATGTGCTACAGAGAAGTACTTTCTGGTTTTTTTGCCAAGCATAAATGATACATATGAAAATATTTCTTTACTACTTTGTAGCAGCTTAGTCTATGTCTCTTCAGATTCCAGTAGTTTTCCAACTATAGAAGCTGGAATGCTCTAAAGACATAAAAGAGTAGATTCAGCTGGTTACCATTTATTGTGAGGAAAAATATGTGCTCTATGGATCCTTTGGGGTTTGTATCCTGTAGTCCAGGCATTCCATGTGTTTACTTACTCTTATTTTCTTCCCCATGGTATGTATATGTTTTAGCTGCTTCTCCCAGATGTCCTGTCTCAAACAAATAAACACGATGCTATTACTTCTGTAGAAGAAAATAGAGCTCTCTGAAAACATGTCAGATGAGTATAAGACGCCCACACAACACAGTATGAATTTCTTAATAAACACACGCACGTCCCCCCAAACTTGCTGCAGCCTGCTGATACAGGTTGTCTCTGGGTCCCTTGGGAATGCTTTCACACTGCTGGAGCATGCTCTTCTTGCTCCGATTGACATCCCATAAGGAATTGCTCCTTGTTTCAGTGCTGAGTCTTTAAAAAAATATCTGAGAAGGCTAAATATTCTTAAATATCCTACTGGAGTCAAGGAGGTTGCTCTTGTGTGGTGGCTTTTGTTTGTCCAAAATGAGTGCAAAAGAGATGAAAAACCAGTCACATCTGAAATGCTGCATTTTGCTGCTGTTTTGTTTGCCACATAAACTGATCCAGAAGACCCTGGTTATGTAAAATATCCACATATCTCAGGATGAAATGTAATTAGAATTTTGTTTAAATACTGCTTTCAAAATGTGTCAATGTTTGTTACATCTGAACACTTGTGGGAAAAAAGAGTTCAGCACAGCCAAGGCACTTCCAAAAGCTGTGCCAGATATGAAGAAAGCATAGTGATCCATGGGTAGTAAGGAAAGAGTTGATACCTTCCATTCTCTCACTGCCTCTGTGCAAACTGAGCTTACTTCTTCTTTCTGGTCAAGCAAGGGCTATAATATCAGAGTCTATTGCAGTACTACTAATGCATTGGCACAAGAGTGATATGCTTTGTTGGGAGACAAAGTCCCAGAGTCAAATACATCAGACACAAGTTATAAAGATTTATTTTTAGTTGATGTTAAATTACAATAGGCATACTACTATGCAGTAGAGTACTGTTTAAAAGTTTATCTGCATACACAGATTTTAGAATTGCAGGATAGGGATACATGGTTCCTCCATATAAAAAGAGTTTATAATAATGGTCTACGTCTCTCTAAAGTGTAGTTATTAGTGTAATTAAAAAGTGGGAGGGAGATGAATACTGCTGACCTTTGAAGCTGGAGCACAATTAGGTATTTGAACAAGACCTGAAAGAAGAAAGTGGTTATTCAATAAGTCTTGAGAGATTACATTTTGTGTGGTAACTATGCAAGTGCCTCTGATCTCCTGGGTCTGGGTGTGCACCCATGCTGATGGCAACTGCATATGACAATGACGTACGAATGAAATACGAAAAAAACACCCCTGTTCCTGCTCATTTCTGTTCTATATTAACTGCAACAGCTTAGTAACATGACCTTAGGTGTCATCAAGGAAATTTCTATGAAATTATCTTTGTTATGTGCAGTGAGGGAAATAACTCAATAGAAAAGAAAAATGTATAATTGTTTATATGTGGGATGGAATTGAATTAAGACAAATACAAATAAATATATATAAAAGTATGATAACGTCATATTAACATAAATTGTTGCAAACTCAACAAGTCAAATCAACGTAAAACTTTTTTTTGCATGAATAATCATCTTGTGGAATTCATTGATACATGTTACAATTGAGACAAAAGAGTGGGCACAGAAGCAATATAGGAGTTTTAGATTTAATATTGATTACTTTCTTTTACAAAGACCAATGATTAGTTCTGATTTTTTGTTTACCCAATAATGTTATACCAATTGATAACTCTGAAAAAAACTTGTAGAGGGTTTGGGTTTTTTTCCAGTTTAAAAGGAAAAACTTATTAGCAGTGTAAAAAAGGTTATCATTTAGTTTACTTTGAAATTGATGTTTTAGGGAAGCGAAGGTGTGGAATGGTGACAAAACTCAGCCTGATAAATCCTATG
Organism: Anarhynchus alexandrinus; assembly: GCA_008711295.1. Classification (NCBI taxonomy): domain Eukaryota; kingdom Metazoa; phylum Chordata; class Aves; order Charadriiformes; family Charadriidae; genus Anarhynchus; species Anarhynchus alexandrinus. The sequence goes on from VUYV01000029.1 coordinate 4,023,171, forward strand.
GTTTATGAATGACCTATAAAGTGAGAAAATAGCAGGTTCAAGATATAGAAAATATTAAAATGACATGTTTTTCAACACTTTTTTGGTCACAAACCTGTTATTTCCACAGTCTCTGGGCTGGTTGCTTGTCTCAAACTGAATAATCTTTACGGATAATATATGTTTTGGAATGCGCCTCTTCTAACTAGAAGAATTGCAAAAAACCATGAACAATTTCAAGACTGCCTGCATTAATTCATGCTAAATTTGTGTAAAGTTGTCCTGGTTACAGCAGGGATGGGGTTAATTTCCCCAAGGATCCAGCAGGGGACACAGGTATTCTGTATCATGTGAGCCATTTCAGGTCCAGTGGTACCATAATCATGTTTGTATATTCCTCTATTGGGGGTATTGTTGTTGTTTTTCTCTTTCCTTTGCTGTTCTGTTAAACAGCTTTTATCTCAACCCAAGAGTTTTGCCCTTTTCTTCTGATTTTCCCCCACAGCTCTGGGGTTGAGTGAGTGGCCGCATGGTTCTTTGTCGCCGGCTGAGGCCAAAACCATGACAAAAGTAAAGATATCCAAACCTGATCATCAACAGAAAAGTTTTGAAACTACTCACATTCTAATTTTTAAATGGTTTTGCTACAAACCTGGACAGAACCCTCCTCAGAATTTCTTGTAAATATCTGTTCAATGAAATGTGTCCAGTGGGAATAATCACAACCTATTAAAATCCTTTTAGAAAAAGAATTCAGGTTTTAAATTTTAAATGACCTTTTAGATTTAGGTAAACTTTGGATTCTGAGGCCTCTTCAAAGGGCCCGTCCTCTTCTTAAGAGAGAACTACAGTCAAGATACACCAAAGAATTTGAGATGCTTAGACAAAGGACACTTTTCCACTCAGGAAACAGAAGTGGTATATTGCAACGTACGGCACCAACTGCAGCTTAAGGAGTAACTGGAAGGAGCGTAGAGGCTGCCTTCATAGACCAAGGCAGACTAAAACCTGTACAGCAACTATTAGGATCATCTACTACTCCAATATAACTTTTTACGTCCCTTCTCTCCTGAATGGGATATGTGACAGCTGCCAATGCTTTCAAATACAGTGCAACTGATAAAGAGTCATTTGGGATATGGAAACCTAAAAAACTGCGTAATTCTTCTTACTGTTTTCTAACTTTCTACTGTTTTCTAAGAGTAAAAATACTCTTAGAACTAACCTTTTTTGTGGACTTTGCTATCTGCGTGCAACATGTATTCATTTGGACTTTTATTTACAGAGATCAGATTAATAGAATTAAATTATGAAAACATTGTGGAGGTCTATGTTTGGAGAACTTAGTGTGTGAGAAGCACTTGAAGTCAGTTGCCAGTACTTCTGAGGACCAAGTTGCACGTGGATGTTAACTTATGATGTTACTTGTCAGGCAAGAGCAGTTTTGTATGTGTATTCCACTCACTTTGGCTGCATAACTAAAAGCCGAATGGAAGTAGCAGTTTCATTTTGATTTGTTTTTCCCTTTAGTAACTTTGATTCCATTGCATTTTCATTTTTTTCAAATGATAATGCCACACACCTACCAAAAATATGCAACTCTATGCCTTTGTGCTCCATCTACCATGGAATGTTTCTCTATCCTGGTGAGAGGATCTTTATAAAAAGTGCAGAAAAATTGATTCCTTGATTGCAACAAACTTTCCAGTCCAACAGTTTCTTCTTCTCAGGGAGTTTAACACTAAAACAGAAATGAAAGTAGCATGACCCTTCAGTAATATATTACCATCATAGACTCAAAATAGCACACCATCTTACAACCCCTAACGCTACATATTGTAGTGTGATATAATTAGTCAGTCTCTAGTAATGACTTCAGAAGTCCTCATACAGGTATTCAAGAAATATTAAATAGAAATATTAAATATAAATAAATAGATGGAAAAGATTCTGAAGAAAGAACATCTGAAAAATGCTGGGAAAATGTCAAGTCTGGACACGCACTCCTCCTGAATTGTCAGTTGCACGAAGCTCATTGCTAGGCTATGGGACACACTGTAACATAGGACTATGTATTTTTAGAAAGGTGGAGATAACAATCTTTAGCTTTACTAAACAGAAATTGCGAAGACGAATGGAACAGAATGAATTTTAGAGACTGCAGAAGAAGCTGATGTGAGGAAAGTCCTTAGCTCTGATTATTGAAGGTGGTCTTTTTTCCACGTATACTCTTCTTGTTCTCAAAAAGAACCGCTTTTCTTTCTTCACTGTTTCTCAGATATAACGTTTTTTCCATATCCACCTTTTTGCGTAATTAATCTCAGGTGCAGGTTCAGCAATCAGGTTGGTAAAAGTATCACATGGATGTTTTTCAAGGACGCCTTTATCCACGGGGAGAGGAATTCACCCCTCACCCCCCTGATGCTTTTTGAATTGCTGGCTGGTAAGTGTACTGACCTTCATCTGATCCCTGTTAGTCTGCCTTGGTTCCCATGTGGAACCACTAGCAGTGTGCTAAACGCAATCCAGCAGCAGCAGGTGTATCCAAACTGTTTTACCTGAGGCATGTACTGCCCAGGAGTCTGGTGAGAGCAGGGCACTGTGTAGCCCAGCTTTCCATGCCTCTGCGGTCAGGTGGACATCTCGCTGGTGTGGGGCTGCCACTCAATAGCAAGATAAAAAGGCTAGTGTTTCTACAGTGTTTGAAAAAGTCAGACAAAATACCTGGCATTCATCTGATCAATATTTCCTCTCTGAACCAGTAAAAGGATGGGCTGTTGTGCGCTGGCAGATATCATGATGTGTGGCAGGCTGTAAAAGAAGTATGGCACTGACTTCTGAGCGCAATGGTCAAGCACGCTCTCGGCATTCTTAGCGTTGTCTGCGAAATCATGGACAAGAGCATTTAAGCACAAATCCTGAAAAATTAGTGATGCATAGAATTTGATTTGTTTTGGGAGAGTATTCTGAGCTCTGTCACTTTTTAAATTTCAGGTGTTTCTTTCCTATTAAATCCTGTTTTTCTTCTGACTCCTCCTCCATCTTCCTTGTGATCTGTAACAACTCCTCTTATTATGTGTCCGTCTTTCCTGCACCAGGACCCTTCAAATGTGTCATCACTGGGTCCACACAGAAGACCTGTGATTTGCCTGAACGCTAAGCTATGTAGAAGTAGAAATTATTCCTACTCCGGTGCCTCTTTATGAGCTATCACTGTGAGAGAACTGTTATGAAAAAATTTGAGCTGAATGCTTGATTCAAACCCTGGAGAAGAGGACAAAGACCTTTTTGCTTGAAACCTGCCCCTGTGCTTTAAAGATGTGTATGCAGCTGGGAGATGGAAAGATGGGCTGCAGCAGCTGTAACTCACTCCATGCAAAATTTAATATGGAAATATTTAAAGGGGTAAGGGAAGAGCAATGAAGAAAGGTTACAAGGCCTGACTGAATAAATTAGAAGGAAAGTCTGAGATGTGAGCTGAACATTATGTGGTGGAGGATTGGTTGCTCCTTGATGAAGGAACAGGTCAAATTTATTGTGGCAGAGAAATGGAAAGATGAAGGCAAAGATGAGATGGATGTTAGGGTCATAAGTCCAATGAAGAACACAAGCTCTCAGAAAGCAGAGAATCCAGTGGAAAAAGAGGAAAGCTTTTTCACCATTTAATCAGAGCCCCCATGACTTGACCATACTGTGCATAACGTGTACAAGTCCTCAAGACCCATTTAGTAGAACATGACTTGCTGGTGGTCTCCAGTTAGCAGCTGAGAAACCTGTTAGTGCCTCCCTGGCTGTAAAGTGTGAGAGAAACCTCCCAGTGTCTTTAACTATTTGATCTGTATCCTGTTGGCTAATCCAAATATTAGATTGCCTTTTTCACCTATGCCAGTCACAAACCTTTCTGTATTTGCTCCCTCAGTAGTTTTGCATAACTGTGACTTCATCCTTGGCAGAAACACAAGTTCTGCTGGGAATATCCCACTTACATTTTTGTGAGGTCTGTTCAGCAACATAAAAAGGCATGGCATATTCTGTACATTGAAGGAAACTTTTTTTTTTTTTAATGAATGAAAGGGTCGTTAGATCTCTGCAGAAAATAGAAACAGAAAACACCTAAGAATTTTTCATTAAGTAGGCACACTTAGGGGTATCTGACATATTTTGGTTCCACTAGTTTGTTGACACACTGCTCATCATGTTTATTTGCCTGCAAACTGATTGAGATAATGGCAGTTATGCCATCCACTTGGCAGTTTCCTGTGAACCAAAACATACTGCCGGTTTTCTTTCAACCATTTCTCTAATGGAATGGAAACAAGGCAAGGTGAAACACTTTAGACAAACTCTCTGTGTCGGCTGTTTGTTTTCAAGTGGATTCTTACTCCAGACATAGATGCATTTTTCTATTTTAATAATTTAGAAGAACAAAATCCTAAATCAAAGTCTGCATTTTCCTTCTTAAGTCTTGTGTTCTGTCTTTTTAAGCAAGTGGGCATGTTTTGACAAAAAATGTTCCTTCTCTAACTCATGTTATTTCCCGCTTCATGTCTTAACTTCCCACTGACTTGGGACTTTGCCTTCCTAATAATGTCATGCTCCCCAGCTAGAGTGAAACTCCTAAACTACCGTACTGATTTAGTAGTGAACATATGTTTTATACATTTTGTTAACGACTGTGAAAACCAAAAGAAGAAACCCAACCTTGTTGTACCCCTTTTGGGAAAAATGTAAGAACAAGACAAAGACGTGGCTGACTGACTTGTTTGGGTCTGTGTTTAATGTATCTAGATATACTTTTTTCTTCCAATTGTTTTCAAATGCTTAAAAATTTTGATATCTCCTTTCTATGACAATAAGCTCCACAAATTAATTACATTTCATGTGATAAAGTATTTCCGTGAGTCAGTTTTAGGCTGCCTCTTGCTGATGTCACAGAAGGCCCAGAGGTTTTAAACCACAGGAAAACAAAGGAATTGCAATTTTAAGTAACATTGTTTTCAGTTTTATTCATGACTCTACATATTGTTATCCCATTTCCTCTCAATTGCCTTTCCCCAATTTATTTAAACCTCCTTTCTGCCAGGGCATTTCTGTTTGCATCTTTTCCAGCTCCTCTATATTCAGTCTGTCTGTCAATCTGTCTGCCCTCCTGTTAACATGGTAGGGTCTTTGGTCTTTGCACTGTCTGGTATGATTGTTGTCAGTACGTCAGACCTCTGATGACACAACTAACCACAAGACCCCATGATCTCTCACTTGCTTGTTCCCACTGTTTCTCAGTGCCCTAGGTCTGTTACCGGAACCCATACTAAGTGGGTTTTGTTCCTTCTTCATCCATTAAAATGCAGTTTGCATCCACACACACAAGTGTGCAATCGATTGATGGCGAAGCTAAGTAAAGGAGTGTTATTTTATACCCATGGTAATGAATTGATATAAATTCTTACTCTATTCCATGTGCACTATTGTTATTTTCTTAAAGAAAACGTGATTTTAAGTTCTGCATTTTCATTTTCAGACCTGATTTCCAATAGATATATTCATACAGTTTAAAAAAAAAATATGGAAATTTACTGTTAGGATAAAGAAAGGAGTTTTTATATATATGTGCAAGTACATAAAATCTGCGGGATTGTAGTTTTTGACTTTGTAAAACAACCCAATTCGATCAAAATCAGTTGTACTGAATAGTGCTTTTTCAAAAATTCTCATTCTTTACACAAGTTAACATTTCGGTTCCATATGCGCCAAAACCTTTGCTTTCATTCTAGTTATCAAGAAAATATATGGCTTTCTGCCATCATTCTAGTTCTCATTCACCAAAATAAAGTTCCAAAGTCACTCTGCTTTTGAAGGATTAAGTAATGATCGAGCCTCTGTCATTCCTGCCTCTGATGTTCGAGATCCAACTTGGCTGTGGGTGCTGGCTCTCCTGCTTAAAAATGACACCTCGCCAATAGGACAAGTGTCAGCGAGGCAGCCATCGGTTCTGTTCCACAGTTGCCAGAGCTGGCAAACCTCCTGCAATGTTAGAAGCATGTCACAGGGATAAATACTTTGGAGGACAGAAAACAAAGAAAAGGTGGAAGAACATAGTAAACAAGAAGAAGATTTTCAAAAGTAGAATTTTTCTCAACCCCTTCACCGGTAAATGACAGTACCAGGTTGAACATAGGCCAACACATAAATATTGACATGGATTCTGTATGATTTCTTCAAGATACATAGATTTTGCTTCACACTACTCTTTTGGATGGAAATTTCAGTAACCTTCTATTCCACTTCTTGAATTTTATCCCCTCTTTAGCTGTGAAATTAACTACGCCTATTCCACGACACATTTTAGGCTTGGCCAGAATGATATCCAGGAGGCTGCTTTAAGGGAAACTTTCCTCACTTTATGTTCAGAACAGACTTTTCTGTCTTTTTATTGCTCTGTGTTCTAATACATGGTGCATTTGCCAAAACATCACCTTCTGCTGCATAGGGAAGGGGCAAGCAAAATACTTAAAACACTAGCGCTGCTTTGTAATTATGCCACAGTCTCCTTTTATGTAATTGCTGATAGTAGAAATGTCCTGTGTTTTAAACAAAAATGAGGTCTGTATTTTGTCATATTCCTGTGGCTGCTCATGAAGCCAATACAGCCCTTGATATTTCTATTCCCAGCCCCCAGTCTCCTAAAAATGTATGTCTCCACATTTTCTGATGCTAGTGCATCACACATGCTTAAAAAATGGACATAGGAACCACATGCTGGGTCTTCAAATGTCAAGATGAAGATAATGAATCTCAGTACATTTTCACAGAATGGAACTGAGCATTACCAGTTTATTCCTGGATCCGAAGCTTTGAATGCCTCCCATCAAAAAAAAAAAAAAGTTAAAAATTGAAGTTTCCTTTCCAATGTCCTCAGTGCGCTTTCCGAAGCAAAGTAAAATAAGTGCAAATGCATAGTGAAGTCACACACAGTTTCATATGTTGACGATAGTAAAACATATTTCATACATTTTTTTCTTTCGAATCTCTTTTGTAATAGGACCTTGTGAGCCCAAAGCTTCAGGTTTCTTTTTGAATACTGTATTTACCCTTTCCCAGAGCGGTGACTATTTTAAGAAAGTGCTTTAAGTTATTTATTTTTTATTCTGCTTTTCTCTACTGTTTATTTATTTGTAGCTGTGTAAATTGGACTATTACCCAAGCACCTTGCTCTACCATAGCCAACCCTCATCTAAAAATTTACAAGTGTTTTATGAATGGTCATCCATTAAAACCTGCAGCGTTCTTGCCAGGTAGGTAGATTGTGTTAGAAGTCATTATAATACCCATTTTTTGGATGAAAATCTTTAAAATCTTGACTTAGAAATTGTGCCAGTAAAAATACATACATTTCTTTAAAAGTAACATGTTTTCCTATGCTTGGTTTGAAAGGAGCTTATAAAGGGATATTGATGCATGTAATGACTTGATTACTGTATACAAACACATAACCTCATAATCTCTGGCTGTAAATTACATCCCCATATTTGAAAATGTGTAATTTAGTAGTTAACTTGAGATCAACTGAAAAATCAAGAACGTAATGTAGGAGACCTAACTCAGAGACCTTTACTGGGCTATCACCTATAGATCATGTTGACTAACCAGCAACAATTTTTCCTCCCTCCTACTTCCTGTGTAATCTGAGTTTCCTGAAGTCTGAAAAGTTTGCCATGATGTGATCAAAACTTTCTCTGATTAAAACAATCTAAGAAACTAATTACCAAAGTACAAATTTGATCTGAGTCCAGAGAATCAATCCAAATATGTCCTGAAACGTGCACTTTTGCTGAAGACCATACAGATTTTGTGTACCACTAGAATTCTTTAATCTTGGCAAGATTTAGCACTGTTTCATTTCTTAGCTAATCTTTATATGTTAGTCTTCATCTGCTAAACATTGAATCTTCCAAAGCATGACAGTTTTGCCATGAAGAGACAGAGAGACAGATGGATAAGGGTCAAGAAAATCAGTTTCCTATTCAGCATCCATGTACAGTATCAGTAAAATATAATCTGCAAGATGCAGGCTTTAAAAGTTCCCTTGATTCTGATGGTAGGGTATAGGAGATTCCCTACAGTTAAAATAGATAATATGTCCAAGAGTTCTGTTGGAACTGAAAATGAAAGAAACTTTTGAAGTGGGGCAATTAGTTACAATGAAATAGCTGAGAACATGACTCGGGAGTTGCCAATCTACACAGAAATTCTCTCTATGTCCCTGAACTGGTTTCTGGATTTTGGTTAGTTCTATAATTCAGCTACATTCTCCATAATATTATTGTATCCGTACTTTGTGTACAATTTTATTCCCCTTATTACTGTATTGTAGGTTTTATTTAAACTCTATGAAAATTGTTATAATGTCCCAAATAAGAAAAAATTCATTATCAAAACAATAGTTAAAAAATAGTTGAAGTTTGTCTGTTTGAAATGAAACTATCTCAGACGTATGCCACAATGTGGGGCAAAGGTTCACTGACTGTAACTGGGTCTTGGACAAAAAATTTAGGAACTATAAATATGTAAGAAACGTTGACTATGGTACCTTTTGCATTTGTATTTGGGAAGTTGGGGAAATGCAAATCAAATAATTATTTCTAGAAACAAATCTTGAAGCGGAATCCATGAATTCTCTCATATATGAAAGGCAAAGTACTGTTCTCAACCAGCCTATAACCAGGTTGTAATATTCTCTTATTGCAAACCTACCAGTGGGGAACATCTAGAAGAGGGTGTTGTCTGGGTTCTTGAATCCTGCAATGGGTTGCAACACTGATAGCCTGAAACTGTAGAGAGGCTGACAAAACAGACAAAACAGTAGATCACTGGTCTTTCCCTGCAAAACAGCCTAAAGTCCACCTGACTTGACAGACTCAATGCTGATAGGATAGATGCTGACCTCTAGCACGGGGTCACCAGCTGAATTAGAAAGTGTCTGTGCATGCTTAAGAAGATTGCTTGGATAAGAGAATGTTGAGTTTATTAGGAGCAAGGGAGTCTTTGGAGGACGGAAGTATCTATAATATAAGGAATAGTTTCTACCATAACCAGAAGGAAACAGACGGCTGTAATGAATATTAAAAAGGCTTAAACTATGAGCTGGGGAAGGCATACAGCAAAAAGACAATTCAGCTAGGAATAATAGCAATACAAACGAAATTACTTTATGTCTCCAATAACTAGAATTGAGACTGAAATTCAATTGCTTGGGTGATATGGGAGCAAAGAGGAGAGAAATCCAGCAAGGCAACAGAGGTCAGTGTAAATGATCCTTCCAAATCCAATAAAATAACAGGTCAGTAGTAAAGAGGTCAATGAAAATGACCTCGTGAAATTAAAAACTGCAAACACTTATGAGTGAAAGTTCGAGGACTATCGCAGGTAGCACAGCTTATATGAAAGTAGAAGGTAAAAGGGGGGAAGACATTTGTGATTTAGGCAAAGAATATCTCTTCACAATGAAGACTCTAAGACAAAAGTAAGTCTTTTTTCTCTTAGTTCCTTTCACTCACTCTCTTTCCCTCTCTCTTTTTCTTCCTTCCTTCCTTTCATTCTTTCCTTCCTTCTTTCATTTTATTTTTCTCTTTCTTTCTTTTTCTTTCTTTCTTTCTTTCCTTTTCTTTCTTTCTTTCTTTCCTTTTCTTTCTTTCTTTCTTTCTTTCTTTCTTTCTTTCTTTCTTTCTTTCTTTCTCCCTTCCTTCTTTCCTTCCTCTCTTCCTTCCTTTCTGTCCTTCTCTTCCTCCTTCCTTCTTTCCTTCTTTCCTTCCTTCCTTCCTTCCTTCCTTCCTTCCTTCTCTTTTTCTTTTCTCTCTCTCTCTCACCTTCTCTCTCTCAGCTCTCTCTCTCGGTCTTCCTTCTTTTCTTCCTTCTTTTCTTCCTTCCTTCCTTCCTTCCTTCCTTCCTTCCTTCCTTCCTTCCTTCTTTTGCTCTCTCTTTTCCCATTTTCCTCTCCTCTCCTTCCATTTTCCCCATTTACTCCTGAAGCAGAGTAGTTTTCAGTGCTCAAATAGTAAAGCTGTGTGTGGTACAGTTATACCTACTTGCAGTTCTTTAAAATTCTTTTTTTCTTGGAGTCTTTTTACAGAGGAAGGTAGTGGCAATGCAGTGTTCAGTTTGGGTTGGATTTTTTAGGAAGTGTCTCAGCATGTTGTTTTTCCTATCTTGTATACTCTTATCTTGCATATCTTATGTATTTTGCAACACTAATTACCTACTGTGGAAAGTTGGGGTGTGATCATTCCTTTGAAATGTTTCCACTGTGCTAACAAAACAGCCTGAAAACTGTGATTTATAACTACAAACTGCAAAGCTAAAAATTAACGTGCAAGCCTTAATGCTTGAGTCATAGAGATGTGTATATCAGAAAAATAAATGGCTGTGGGCTTAAATTTCTTTTTTCATAAACAGTTTGGAAAAGAAATCTTTATTCATGTTAAGGTTTACAGATGGAGAGGTACAAACATGGGAAATCTAGCTTCAGTTTCTGGCAATAAGCTTTGAGAATACCACTCTTACCATCTGCTCAGGTTTCCATATCACTAACCTAGAATACAGTGTTTGGCAATCTTTATCTGATTTCACACAAACGAAGCAGAAAAAACAGAGGAAAGGCAAGTGACGTGCTTAGATCCATACCAACCTTGACCTAGGGAAAGATTAAATATTTCTGGTTCTAAATGGACTTATGGAATTAATTATACACTGGAGCAGGTTGCACAAGGTGCTTCTAAAATCTCAGTCCTTGGAGGTTTGGGGGATGTGACTGGACATAGCCCTAAACAATTTTGTCCAAATTCAGTGCTGACACCATTCTAAGAAGAAGGTTGACCTGAAAGAACCCCTAGATCTAATCCAACCTGTGTGAGTCTAGGACCGTAACGTGAGATGAAGTGCTTTCTGTATGAGGGAGGGCGTATGAGTGATAAACATCATAATGAATGGTATGGAATAGGTTATACATTTACCTCTGCCTACTCTTTTTTTGTATTACCAGCACAAAAGTGGTAGTGTAAGTGGAAATATAAGTGATTATAAGTATCATGTGTATTTATAAAAAAAATAAAAGACCATTAAAAGACAATACTTTTTAAAAAAATTGCTGTAAAGCTGAAAAACTACCTGGTAGTAGATATTTGAGGAATATTTTTTTCCTAACTTGAAAGGATTCCCCTTTTCGGTGCGTCTTTTAAATGTTTTTTTACTATGGTAATGTCATAAACATCCTTGCTTCAGGAAGGGATAGGTTAGCAGCAGGAATTATGAAGGCATACTTCCCTCCACCCCCGCGTCCCCTTTCTACAGAAATACAAATTAATGGGGCAAATAAAAGCCGCTTTTTCTCTTCGTTCTGTGGCCTGTTGTTGCTGCCAAGCTGTGTAAGGTCAAAGAGCAGATCCCACAGCATCTCTGAGGGGTGGGAAAGACCAGCGGACAGAGAGATGGTACTACATTTGTTCTGTTGCTGGCTGCTGAAAACTGCGTAAGCAGAGTATCCAAGGGAAGGAACTATGATTCAGATTAAAGACTTGAAAGGTCTTTACAGTGGGCTTTCCTGTGGAATCCAGTTACGTGTCATACATTACGTATCATTACATACCGTTGCTTACCCAAAGTGAGATGTAGAACCCCGTTCACTACAAGAGTATCTGCTTTTCTCTGAATTCCTTAGCTTTGACCATGGTCAGATACAAAATACAGCATTTATCTTGTACAGTGTAGTACTTTCTGTGTTTCCAGCTATTGGAATGCCAAGCATGTTTTTTCCCATTTGCTGGTGGATCTCCTCAGGACTGTAAAAAAGAAAAGGTGTTTTAGAGATCTAAATATAAAGGAATGCAATTTTAACATATTGTGTCATTAAGAAATTTAGGAGCTTTTAGACAGATTCTGAAGGTAGTGGAAAATGAGATGCAGTGTTGCATTAGACATGTTTTTAGTATTTTCTTCTTTTTGTAAAAGCTGTAATTTTCAGAGTTTAGAACCAATTTAATGTCCCTGGAGTTAGAGCTTTTTTGTATCCATTGTCCATTAGATGAATTACTAAGCCAAGAATGGAATCCATTTATAATGTATAAAATACTGTAAAATGTCTTAAAAACAGTCTAGGCAGGGAAGAAAGCATCAGGAGTCCATTAAATTTGAAGTCAGTGAGTTCTGAGGTTCTTCTTATAATCAGATAATGGGTTTTCGTGCTTTGATAAGAGCCATTAGATATAGGAAGATTTATTTAAAAGTTTGAATTCAATAAAATTTTATACAGAACTAATGCAAAATGCATTCTGTTTGACATTTGAGACAGCTTTCAAAACAGTATTTTGCTTTAAAAAATCCCTGTTACTTCAGTAATATTTATTATGTTTTAATACAAATTAATAAATAACACCTGAAATGATAGTGTCACTGTTATAGACTTTAAAGAGATCTGTCAGAATCTACTATAAGCTTACACTCTTATGGGATTGTAACTTGGACGTAAAAATATGCTCTAGGCTAAACTCTTATCAGGGAAGATCACAGCCACTGACATATTTGTTAACAATTAAAAGTACATTTTCTCTGCAGAAAATTCAAATTGAAAAGAGCAACTTGCACTGTTGAAAAATAACCGAATATGAAGATAATGACTGATTCTAAGACTGCCTGAAGAAGATTTCGTGTTTCACAGCGTCTTGTTTAGGTCCATCCTTAGCTGTGCCCTTCTGCACAGCTCACCTGTACTGAGTGTCCTATAGCAGTGAGGTGATTGTCCTCAGCCACAGCCGTGGCCAGCACCACTTGACTGGAGCTAGTCATGACAGAAGCTTTCCTTTAAAGCAGTGCTGTTCTCAGATTCAACGAATTATTTTGCAGGGAGAAGAATTCCCAAATTGTTCTCTCCAAGTCAGCAGCTGCAGAGGAAGGAAGGCCTCAGCGACACGAACCTTTGTCGGGAGTGGGACACTGTTTCCAAATATCCGATGAGGACTTGAAGACATAGGGATGAGCCTGAGGTATTGGCTTTGCATTTATTTTTACGCAGTGGCTAAAAACCCACTAAGCAGAGGCATCCTAAATAGGTTTTCCTGCACTACTTACTCTTGGTTCCTCTGTGGTTTGTGGTGAATGTTTTCAAACTTCTTATTTGTTTTACTCTGGGAAGAAGACTGATCTCCCGGTAGGAATCTGTGAAAGTTACAGGCAAGGAAATAATGGATATTCTGGTTTTGGTAATCGCAATGTATAAAAAGATATATATATATTTAGGAGTCGAAGTTAGAATGGAATTCTCCAAAAATTTTCTATGTAGCAAATGTGTTTTAATGCTCAGTCAGCATAGACTAAATTTTTTTCTTCCCTGATAATTATATTTTTTCCAACATATTTTCTCTTTGGAAAGTATTTAAGCCATCCAAACACATAATTGTTTCCCCTATTTTCTGTTTATTATTCAAACAAATTGAAAACAATACCTACTTCTAGGTTTTATTTTGGACTGTTGAGCTGATCATGGAGGATGCAAGCAGTATAAATGGCAAGTTTTTTAAGGCAGTGATTTGGGATGGAGACGGGTCAAAATCTTCTAAAGTGTACAGCCACCCCAAGAGACACGTAGGAACTGACAGAATTCACAGAAAGCAACGAAGATGCAGGCAGTGGGTGATTTCCAGGATCCAGAAGCCACAGCTGAAACAGGATGTTACAACTCTTAGGTGATCTTTTCTTCTCTGCCTCTCCCCTGGGTTTCTGTGTTAACTTACCATATTCAGATTCTGCATTAGACAGTGTAGACAGTGTAGATACTTAAGCAATAAAGCTTTCCCTGTTCCCTTTCGGATATTTTCCTCTTCATCCATACCTGCTCAGTTCAATTAATTTATTTTTTAATTTCTCTGTTCCTGGAGTAGGATGCTATACTAAGAGTATTGATGTTACCGAATCAGACTTTTTATGAAACTTTTTTTCATACACTTACACATATATTTGCAGTTTTCTGGCTTCTTCAGAGCTCTCATGATACAGTGGATAAATAATACACATTTCATAGAAAACATTCATAAATGTAAATTCACCCAGGAGGTTTAAATGATTCCTTAGGGTTAAATGAAATGCATAATAATGATATTAATGTATGGTAAATAGCATGGATTTTAAAACCCACTCTCTATATCTATATATATAATCCAACAACAGAGCTACCAATTAAATAATAACATGGGTGCCTCCAATAGGCTTTTAGTTACAGACAGTAATTTGTGTGTGAATCTGGCACCTTCAAAAATCTAGCTTCCACTATTTGGAATTAACAAGCATTTTAAACAGTACACGGCAACTGGGGAGGTCTCAAGGACAATTGGGAAAATGGGTTACACCGTCAATGGAGAGAATAGTGGTGACTCATCAGATGACTGCGACACAGCAGTATCATGATTTGTGATACAAAGCAAATATATCAGATGAGATACTTCTATTACAGGAAGAAGTATATTAGTGACATCATAGAAGGCAACGGATAGAACTTGTTTGCATAGTCCTTCTTGATGTGGTCACCCATGCCTATAAGACCAAACTGAGCATGGAATAGCTACAAAGGAGGCTGTAGAAATGGGCAGGGGAGTGCAAAACCTCATTCAGGAGAACGTAAAAGAATACACTTTCAGAAAAAAAAAAAAAAAGTCATTTTCCCGGATGTTTTAGCTAGGTATTTTCTGGTTTATTTGGTAGCTATTTTTTAACTTGTGGCTGTTTTAACTACCTGTTTACATGTTGAATGTAATTTGGAATTTTCCAGCCACAGCAGTGGGGGCGAGAACCATTAGAAGCTTTAAGATAGACCTTTCTCATTTCTGAGGGAGATTAGTTGCAGCAGTTGCCCATGATAGCAAGATCCAGAATTCTGGGAAGGCTTTTCCACTCTCCTGTGTCTGTGTTTTCAGCACTGGATGTAGAATAAAGTACTAAGCCAGGGGTCCCTTTTAGCTCCCTAGCCAGGCCTACAAAGCAGATTATAGGAGCTTGGGAAATTACTGCCAACTGTCCTTAAGAGTCCATATGACATTTGGGAACAATGTGGGAGAAAACAGTGTGCTCCACCCCCTCCCACTATCTGCTGGAGACACAGGAACTACCTACAGCATCTTAACAAATTATGGGATCTCCTACACGTAAGAGACAGCGAGCTCCCTGTCAGGGGGTTTCTTCACCGTTTGTACTTCCTGGCTCAAAAAAAAAAAACATCTGCCTCTTTGAAGATTGCTAATAGTAGCTTTTAGGTCTCTGGCATTCTTTTTTGCTTCTTTTTACAATTATATAGGGTGTGTTATAAAGAACAGAAAGCAAAGAAAGGAGAAACAGTGGTAATTCAGGCAACACTTGAGAATCCTGGCTAACATTTCCTTTGTAATGCATGCTGCTTTAAAACTAATGCTTTAACAGAACATTTTTTCTTTGCTCTTATGTGTGGGTTACAGTGATATTATTTGTGTCATGATATAATATGTTCAAGTGGCCTGCATCAACAGCCTTCCAACCCAGAGAAGTGGCAAGTCTTACGATAATGCACAACAGAGACAGAAAAGAGTATGCGCTGCTTTTGCCTCTGCTAATGTAGCAAGAGGAAGATTCAGAAATTAGAATATGTCTACAAAGACGTTTTCTTTTAGCTTCTCTGTTGGTAGCTTCACACCTTGTCTCTGAGTCTGGAGAGCAGGTGCCTCTTGTGGAAGGCAGCACGCCACCAGCCCACCGATGGAGGAGTACAAACCCCAGCTGTGCCTCTGAGAGCTACTGCCACCTCTCCCCTTCCTTCTCAGGAAAGCATCAGCAACCTAGCGAGCCAGAGCTCTGATGCTTCAGTGACAAACTATAACACGTAGCACAAAGTGATGTTTGGACGCTTAACAGCATTAGCCGCAATGTAAATCCCTGTTCCTGGACCTTTACTTTTACTGCTGTACAGCTACAGACCTCCAGGTCCTGTACAGCCCAGTCTGGGGAGGGAAGGGGCAAGGGCCAAAGAGGAGTGACCCTGCACAGTGTTGGTGGGAGAAAAGAAAAGAGTAGGACTTTTACATCTTAATGTTTACACCTCAGTATTACAAGATTTTAAGCATTAATAAAGTCAAACTTTGTGAGAACCACAAGACATTATGAGATAATGTACATACCATTTTCCATTTTTGAGAGGGAGATGAAAAAGATAATGAACTACATACATTAGATGTTCATCATGTCATTTAATGTACACTGTGGTAAGACACTATGCTACTGCAGTGCTGAAGGTGCCATAAAAACTTCTGTAGGTTCAGTACATGTAAGTTATATTTTATCCTCTGATCTAGTTGTGAGGCTAAATGCCAGAACCTCAATGTCCTGTGAGGTATTTAAGCTGTCTCCCATCTTCCATTTAGTTGTTTACCAGACAGACTTTCTACAAAGACCTATCAAGCCCAGAGACAAAAAAAAACATGGGAACAAACATGTGAAACGTAGTCTGAGCAAAATAAGTAATACTCTTTTTGTGTACGAAACAATAAAAATTTATAGAAAGCAACAGCAAGTTGGGTGCATGTACAAGACTATACTTAATCTTTTTACTAGGTGATATAGGTCTCTACATGGAAATGTTTCCCATCCCCTCAACTTCTTACTGTTGGGTTTTTCATCACCAAGACCTTTTTCAGCAGTGCTCTTTGAAAAGTCTGTCATACCGGTAATTTTTTTCTGCTTTCCTTGTTTTCTCTGCTTTCACTGAAACAATACCCTCTTATATGAGCAGGCTTCAGATGGAAGAAAATGAAGGTTTGCCAGAATCCTTGTGACATAATTGGAACGATTTGTGCTACTTAATGTAGGCTTTACAAGAAGCACGGCCTCTTTTTCCTTTAATGTATAGCCTACCATTACTCCCCAGTGTAAGGGAAGATGTTGTGCTACAAATTGGAAAATGTTGTATCTACTGTAGCTTCAAATAAAACTCAAAAGAAAATGTAATTTGATAAGTTCAGATGATATGCCGTTTTCTCCTCATTTAGGTAAAGCAGACCATTGTGTTAACTGTATGCATTTAGAGCACACGCAGAAGTAGATTCTCAGTGTTCACAGCCTGATTCTCAGTTATACTAAATTCTATCTCTGCATGTTTTCCTGGGCAAGTTGTGTGCGGAAGGTACAAAAATGCAATGCAGTAATCATTAAGAGTGTTCATAACTGTGGTCTGACAATGCTGCAGTGGGTTGACCCTGGCTGGATGCCAGGTGCCCGCCAAAGCCACTCTATCACTCCCTTCCTCAGCTGGACAAGGGGGAGAAAATATAAAGAAAGGCTCGTGGTTAAAGATAAAGAGAGGGAAAGATCACTCACCAATTATTGTCACAGGCAAAACAGGCTTGACTTGGGGAAATTAGTTTAAATTATTTCCAATCAACTCAGAGTAGGATAATGAGAAATAAAACCTAAATCTTAACCTTCTCCCCACCCCTCCCTTCTTCCTGGGCTCAACTTCACTCCTGATTTCTCTACCTCCTACCTCTGAGCAGCGCACAGGGATGGGGAATGGAGGTTGAGGTCAGTTCATCACACGTTGTCTCTACCGCTCTTTCCTCCTCAGAGAGAGGACTCCTCACACACTTCTGCTCCGGCGTGGGGTCCCACCCATGGGAGACAGGACTCCATGAACTTCTCCAAAATGGGTCTTTCCCACAGGTTGCAGTTCTTAATGAGCTGCTCCAGCGTGGGTCCTTTCCATGGGGTACAGTCCTTCAGGAGCAAACTGCTCCAGCGTGGGTCCCCCATGGGCTCAAAACTGTTACCAGCAAACCTGTTCCAGCGTGGGCTGCTCTCTCTGCAGGTCCATAGGTCTTTCCAGGAGCCTGCTCCAATGCAGGCTTCCAACGAGTTCACAACCTCCTTCAGGCATCCACATGCTCTGCTGGGGGGTCATCCCAGGTGGATATCTGCTCCGTTGTGGACCTCCATGGGCTGCAGGGGGACAGCCTGCCTCACCATGGTTTTCACCACGGGCTGACGTGGAATCTCTGCTCTGGTGCCTGGAGCACCACCTGTCCCTCCTTCTTCACTGACCTTGGTGTCTGCAGAGTTGTTTCTTTCATATATTCTTATGCCCCTCTCTGGCTGCAGTTGCGCAGGTTTTTTCCCCCTTAAATATATTATCACAGAGGCACTATCACTGTCGCTGATGAGCTCAGCTTTAGCCAGCTGTGGGTCCGTCTAGGACCCAGTTGGCATTGGCCCTATCAGACATGAATGAAGCTTCTGGCATCTTCTTACAGAAGCCACCCCTGTAGCCCCCCCGCTACCAAAACCTTGCTGTGCAAACGCAATACAATTGTTAACACTTCCCTTAAAATGGAATCATTTAAAAAAAGTGATCCTCCAAAACTAGTTACAACTAAGGAACTGAGGTAAGGAAAAATTGAACAATTTGTGGTTACTCTTTAGTTGCAGTTTGGCTGCACCGCCTTTCTTAAGAATCTTTTCTCTACTTAGTCATCTTTCAAATAAGTGTATTTGCTTCATTGGTTTGATGCAGCTACCAATGCTGTTTTGCCCTGTTAAACACAGGCTGTTTTTTTGAAAATCACGCAAAAAACTTTGAGAAACAGGTATTTTGTAGCCAAACAATCTTTTTTAAACCCTGGATAAAAAGCCCATAACTGTATCATCAGCATAAGTAAATTCCTTCTACATATTATAATTAAACTGATGAAAATATAATTTAATAAGGTGTGAGTTTTGTGTAAGGCTCTTTTTTATTACAGGTCACCTTTATAGCTGCTCCCATGATCTATACCAAAACTTAAATGATAACATTAGGCCTATTGTTACATGATTACATGTTGCCAAGTAGAAAAATAAACTGATAAAGTGACTTTCGCACACAGCGGATCCAGAAATTAATTTCAGTCTTTGGTTTCTTCTGGCAGAATGTCTCCCAGTGCTTTAGGCAAATTATTCCAATGGGAAATAGATGCTGATCCAGGAAAAGCCTGTTTTAGCTGCATGGCAAAACAACCTGGATTTAAACAAGTAGTAACAGTTTATTTGAAAAGTTTAGGCAGTGTTACTCCATTACCTAATTTCCAGGTTACTTCTTATTACTATAGCTACCTTTTAAGGATGACTGAATGATCAAGAATCGTGTTGACTTGGGGCATCTGACTTCTCATGAAAACAAAAGGCCTCTCAAACAAGCAGTCACATAGAGTCATTGCAACTATGGGGGAGATCTGCTAGACAAATGAGGTATCCCAGCATACGTGATGAAAACTAGGGAAGAGAGACTGCTATTAAAGCTTTAAGAATGAAGGAACAGAAAAATACTTTGGCTGTGGTAGAGTTATTGTAATGCAGTAGTAATGGTTATTAGCAGTATTGTGTTTTAAAAATGCCTACAGCCTGTTACAGGGTAAAATATGCAATGCAATGAGCTATGCAGCTATGCTCTTTCTGAAAAAGTAAAATGTTGCTATTTCTGTAGTATAAATAATCACCTTCTTCAACCCTCCAACCTCAGTTTCATTAGTAGGGAGAGAAAGAAGCCCCTTCTACACTAAAGCAGGGGTCCTTCCTGCCCTGCCTCCTGTGTTCAAGAGTGACTGGCAATTGATGTTTTGAGGAAGAGTGTTAAAACTGGGTAAGCGAACAGTGACATTGTATTCAGTACATTCTCACAGATTCTAGCAAACTGCAGCTTGAGGACTTCCTAGTCAAAAGCTAGTATCTGCATATTTGTTTATAATAGTATTTTGATTTTTTTCCTATTGATCTCTTTAATCACCTTTTGACCATGATTGTGTTTTAGGCACCTCTTTAGGCAGCGTCTGGTGGCAGAATTCTACAGGTAAATTGTGTGTTGTAAAAAGGTAGTTACTTTTGCTTGTTTACAACATGTTTTTTCAAAATTGCTCAGGATTCTCCCGGTTCTTCTGTAATGAGAAGTAGTCAATACTCATTCTTTCGTTACATTCTCCATGCATTAATTTTGACATTTATATTAATGGCATTTATAATAATGTCCTGTCTGCTGCATCTTTTCCAAAATGGCATAATTTACTTATTTTATCTCATGAGGGGACATATCAGATCTCTGATCACCTTTTCTGCATTTTGTGTCATTTCCTGTTCTACTATCTGCTTTAAATGAGTATAGGATCAGAATCACTCTACAATCAAATCCTTGACCTTGCCAAGGATTTATAAACACATTTTCCATTTTCTGTTCATGTCCTAATATTTCCAACATTTTATTTGCTTAGTTGGTTGCTGCAGAGCACTGAATTGACATTTTCAGAGAATTACCCAGAGTGACACTGAGTGCTGACACTCAATTCAGAGACCATCACTGTGTAGGAGCTCAACAATGTGCCCATCCTTCTTTGTTACAAATGGAAATACTTACTTACAAAAAATAAAAGTGTTTGCAAATCTTTTGATTTTTTTAATGAATTAATTGATCCTCATTGAAATGAAGGCACGTAGAAAATTAAGATAATAGAATCATACAATATCTCAAGTTGGAAGGGACTCAAAAGGAATGTCAAGTCCAACGCCCGAGATTCTAAATATAAAATTACTTTCTGCTACTAAAAACAACTTAAAATATTTTTTCTTGTAGTAATCAAACTGGTTTTAGTTATGCTGAAAAAGTACAGGCTAACAAGCTTGGATTCTATATTACACACAACTTCTTTTTAATTTTATGACAGTAGAAATAAATTGCTAAATTTTTGTTGACAGTGATAACTGGAGAAAAGAAATCTCTGTTCAGGCATATAACAGTCTATTAATTTGTTCTTCTCAGGGGCTACAATATTTTGGCTTTGTCTATGGCAGGATCAGTATAGCTGCTAAAGAGCATCAGGTGTAGTTTGGTACGGATAGATAAACCACTAATCTAAGAAAAATCTGATGCAGGACTGTGATATGAAAGGCAACATGAATATGCATTACAAGGCTACTGTCCACACCTGGTCTTAAGAAATTATTTATTGGATTATATCCCTCTGATTTTCATTCTCACTGCCAGAATGAAGTTCTCTAGGACTTTCCTTGCTGCCTACAGCATTTTCTTTTTCAGATAAATGATCAGTAAAATCATGCAAGTGACCATTTCTCTTCTGCTCCATCCTGTCTTGACTGGGACCTTTGGCTGCTGCTGTGACAGAAAGCCCTAATCTTCCAGAGATGGTAGGAATACTCCAGCTAAATTCAGTGGGATAACTTGTCAGGATTGAATTTAAACACACGTGCAGCATTTATACTAGACTGGGGCCTGCACACTGAATAACAAAAGACAGCGTGGACTAGAGAGCTGCAGAGGTGTTTAAAATATGAAAATATTAATTTCTCCTCTGACAAAATAAAAATTTACATGATTCTTTCCCCACAGCCGTGTTGATGTGCTCTGTGATCCGAATCATGTTGTCAACTGGCCTATTTAATGCAACACAAATTCAGCACATTTGACTATGTATGTGTCCCACGCATTCAGCCATAACAAACAAGACTTCAACATATGGTAAGACCAAAAACTAAAATAAAAAATTGCTATAAAGAGAGTATGATATAAATTCAAAGATGTATGATGGAGAAAAAAAAAATTAAAGTAATACTACTGCTAAAATAGTTAAAACATGAGTGTGGTAGATCAAAACTCACCTGACAATTACCATTACGTGACATTCAAAACAATTTCATTGCAGGCTTGACTTTCTAAACTTTGACTCAGGCCTATAGTCTTGCAAATTTGGGGCAAATTCTTCTAGCACTACAGAGAAACATTCTCAGAAAACCAGAAAATACGCAAGAATTTGGGGAAACAAATAAAAATGAGAATGCAAAATTGGATCACTGTGTCACGGATTGTCAGATTGCCCAGCCGCAACCTCCAATACAGCTGAAATTGTCAGGAACAGCACTGGGCACTCTGGAGAGCTTTACAGGAGTGCAGCAATATCCGTTTCCATTTTCAGCTTGGTGAATGACTGCTCCAGTAGTAAGAAAGCTTTAAATTTCCCCGTGTATGTGGACCCAAGTTCAGGGAACTTTTCCCACTTTGTAGTGAAGCATATGTATCTAATGCTTTCAGATACTTCTCTTCTTAATTGTCAAAGTGCAATAAATTAATAGTCATAATTTCATCATCTATGGATTCATTTTCACTGTTAACTCCAAGGCTACTTTCTATATGCTTATGCTATATTTATTTCTATAGGTATTCTATATGGCTTTCATTGCTTGTGCAGGCAGACATAAATTAACTTGCAGTAGCACCTTAGTGACTGACATGGACAGTGAGAAAGAGATGTGGGTCGCTATGTTTTCATGATATGAAAATAACACGGATTGGGCAGTTATTTTCTTCCTTCTACGTATTAGAAATAAACTGTTGGGGCAAATATAATTTGACAGGGAGAGAAGGAGGTTTGGGAATCACCCTAACATTGTTTGTGTCAGTGTTCACTGATAGTAATTTTATAATCTCCTCATCTCTTTCAAATGTTTACCAGTTATTGAATAGTTACCATTACATTTTCCCCATGGTTGAATAAGGACTTCCAGGACACCGCTATAAAGATGCAAAGGACATAAACCATAAATTTTATGTTATTTAACAGGCATCAGCATCCTATTTTTGCCAGACAAACTCAAGTATTTCACAGGAAAAGAAATACTTCATGTCTAGAAAAAAAATGAGTGTTGGGGTCAGAAAGATATGCAAAAAATCGGGTGTCAGCTGAATGAGGCAGTTCATATGTGGTTTTGGCCTACTACAAGTGCTAGGAAATGTTACTTTGGTCTTCCTCTGTTACTGTGGGTTGAGATCTCACTGTGTTGCAGTCATTGAAGGTATTACAGAAGTGAAGTGATGATTATCGTGGCTCAGTTGATGAGTGGTAACTTGCTAATCCAAAATAGCCTGATGGCTCAGCTGAGCTTAGTAGGCAGAATACTGTACAGCCTTTGTTTATTCTCAGAAACCTAAAATTATTTAAGCTCATATTTTCCAAAATTACCTAAAATATTACAAAATTAATGGAGAAAGGTTGTTCAGATTTCTAGGCTTTTAAAAGTATAAAGTCCATACCTTTCTTTGACTCTATCTAAAAGGACAGTATTGTCGTTTGCCAACAGTGAAAGCAGCACCCTGACACCAGGCAGTTCTCAACAGTCCTTCCCAGGGTAATTATGCCAGATCTTGCGTATTTCTGAACAGTGTGAAGTAACATGGTGTGTCCTTCCCCTTCCCCTTCCCCTTCCCTTTTCTCTCTCTCTGTCTCTCTTTTTTCTCGCCTCTCTTCCCCTGCCTCTCCCTTTCGTTGAAATGGCACCTAGAGAACAAATTGCCTCCTTTGTCTGAAGCCTGCTTGTTCACAGTGGGGCTCTTGATCTGAACAAACCCAAAGATGTCAGGCTGTATAAACACTCAGGGAAAGATATGGTTCATAAAGGTTCCCACTCTGGAAAATTATATGCTACTTTCAAAATGCTTTGCCACATTTAAAAGTGTAATTATACCCTTCTCCTTAATGACTGACATGGCATATGTTTACACATGTTTTAGCTGACTTATGACAGTACACAGAAGCACATTGTACATTTGGTAGCAACAGCTAGAAGATGACAGGCACAACATCTGAACCTGCCTGTTAACATTGCCCAAGTATTTTTGAACACAAAATACACCTAGTGCCAGTACTAGTCGCCCCTCCTGCCCTTCCTCCATATAATAAATGACATTGCCCTTTTTTTCTCTAGTCTGCAATCCATGTCACCTCAGCCCTCCCAATTCTGTTTCAGGATTTTTTTTTTCTTTTGTTTGTTTTATTTGTAATTTTTGTTCAATATTTTCTCAATGCTTACTTGGTTGTGGGTAGTGGTAGTGGTGGCGGAAATCTTGTTAGTGGAGATGTTGTGCACGTATTGTAGGGCAGAGTTTCAGTCGAGAGTCAATTTCGACAGTTTTTCTTTAAGAACTGGATGCAACAGAGGTTTAATAACAACATTATGGAGGCTTTCAATGCTAGGCCAGTGGCTGAATATACGACCAAGGGTGTGGTGGCTGCAAATTATTATGCCTTAGTGGTTGCTACTTGGGGTTATGAAACCACGAGGTGGCCCCAGCCTGGCTGCCACCGACCAAACATTGCTGTTACAGTCATCATTACCTCCTTGGCAGTTTTGGGGAGGAATTCAAGACCAGAATGCAGATGGAAAGGACCTGTCCTCTGATCTTTTAAGGTGTACAGGATGCTGCTTTGCAGACTGCTGAGGAGCTGCTGTCAGGTTGCTCAGCCCAGGGAGCGAAAAAAAGCAAGCTTTCGGCATGCTGGGGAGGAGCACAGGTGCAGTGAATGCAGAGCACTGCCTCAGCCACGTCCACCAGAAAGCTTTTAAGATGCAAACGTAAGTGGAACAGTGAACCCGTTTCATACTTTGTGAAAAACACACTAAACAAATATAGGATCATATGATCTCTCACTCTCTGGGCCTCCAGGGTTGGGAGATCTACTGAGGAAGAGAGTTCAATCTCTTGAAGGAGAAATTGCCTTGCTTCCCTTAGCAGCTGTTCCTCTGGCATTTCTGAAGCATGCACTAGACAAAGTAGAAAAAACCCACCAGTTCTTCTGAAAAGTTTCAGTCTTGCTAAAGCAACAAGATGGACAAAAAAATATTGTACACAAATATTCCTGATCATCACTGCTGTTAACACACACGTTCACTAGACCATCCTCCTCAGCTAACACTCTCTCAACAGAAGCATTTCAGTTTCTTTTTAGCAATTCACAGACATGGGCAACTGCTTAGAACTAAAGTAGCAAATAATTACCCAAACCGGTGAAGCTGACAGTGCACATTTAAGTAAGACAAGACATGAGTCTAGACAGCAGAATCAATGCATTTTGCCACTTGTGCACTGTTGTAACATGGTGTTCCTCCTTTCCAGGTTAGTTAATGCCACAGACTCTGGCATTTCTTTATAATGTCCACCCTACTGAAATGCAAAAACCTCAGTTTCTTAGTCATAATAATTCAAATCCACAGTGGCTTTTGTAAATCTGTTCAAACACAAAGATTTAATTAGAGATAACCTGACATAAATTTCTTCAGGATATAAACACTGTTCAGCAAAGTTTGAGGAGACAGCCACGTGATGATTCCTCCCTCATCAGTGTACCTTTCAGGTAACATACAACCCAGGAACCCAAAAGATAAGTCGGCGTCTGAGGAAAAAGGGGTTAGATTCAGAGTTGGTGTGGGGTTGTATAGCTCAGCTGAATTCGGTAAGAAGTAATGCCTTACTCAAGGTAAATGATTAAAACAAAATAATATATCATTTATACTAGCTTTTGCATGAGCAATATGGCATAAGTGAAGTTGCCTCTCACAGCCTTCGAGAACAGAAAACCAGTAAGCTTGGCTGGGACTAATAGTGATTATTTGCTTGGACAAACCAATCAATCAGTGGAATGGTTTTAACTCACTTCTAAGGCAGAACTGGGAAATTTTGCATTCTCAGTGGTCAGTGGCCATGAACTGTTCCAGAACAGCTTTCTGGGGTCAATCTCATTTTGAGCCATGCAAAAGTCAAACAAAATCAATGCTTCCCACTAACAATGTCCCACTGCTCAGAGAACAGCGATTCCCTAAGGTATGTTAATTTATTTACTGCTTTCACTGACCTTAGTGGAGTTGAAGTAGTATATATTTGAATATCTCTGATCAGCTCATAGGTAATTAAAAATGCCCCTGAGGAAATACTTTTCCTTTTCAAAACCAGTATACATCTGAAGCATTACACTGGAAAAAAAAAAATCACAAATAGGGTCAAGTTTAGTTAGAAAGAATCAGAACTTCTTTTATTGCAGCATTTGCTTCTATGTATCTTTAGGTAAGAAGGCAACTTCTAAGAAAGGTACTCGATTGTAAGAATTCTTCAACTGTGGATAAGAATTTGGGTTATCTTATACTTTTTATATGCTTGGCATTGTATCTTTAAAGCACTTTAAAACACACTGCATTAGAAATAATAGTTCCATGGACATGTAGGTAACTGAGATAAGGATAATTCACATGGAGCCTGGAACAACAGAACACTTTTAATAAAATGAGTGTGGGTAGACAGTGTTTAGCGGTTTCTCCTGTGCATGCTCAAAGTACTGCATAAATTCAGCTTGTGTACGAGGTAGTGGCCTGGTCATTTTTCTAACACCTTGCACCATTCCAGCAATGCAGCAGTACAAACAGAAGCCTCAGGTATTCATCATACGGTATTCGCCTATTCTGCTGGTACCCAGTGAGCTCTGAAGGCTCTCCATGTCTAAGAAAAATTATAGGTTGTCTTGACTTAGCAAGGACCAAAATTGCCAAATTCCAGTCACTTAATGGTATGGTTTTGGTTTTTGCCTGGATATTTAGTATGTAACCAATATGTGACCTAAGCTACAAAAATCCTGAGGAATTTAATTGCAGGTGAAGCTCTTTGCCTTGGCATTTTGGATATTTTTGTGTGCTAAAAGAACACCCGGGCTACAGTGCAGATAGTGGTGACATCCCTTTTTAGCGTCTTCAGGACAGGGCCAAAAATGCAGAATCACTTCACATGTAGTTCTGAGTCAGTGCAAACTTTCATTGTTCCTTCAAACTCATTTGAAATACTTTTGAAGGGATAATTTTCTCCTGGTAGACCTCAGCATAACTTTTATATGATGTGTCTTCCCCTAGCTAGTGTATAGAGCTGGAATAAACTCCATGTGTGTGCTTTTGCTAAAGCCACATAAGTATGAGCATGTGTTTACATCTCATGCATAGTGATTGGTAGCGTGCAGGTGCAGCATTAATGACCATGGAAAATGAGCCTCAGCTTACCTCATCTTAACATAGTTTCCATGAGATATTTGCACATCACCTCTAGAAGGGAATAGACACGTACCAAAATCAATAATGTACACTGCCCAACACAATTAGTTTTAATGTATACTTTGATACTTCAGTTTAAAGAATAAAGCCAGGACTTTCAAACACGATTCCCCTGATGGACTACTACAATGTTTTTCTCTGTGAGGTCAATGTTCAGAGATTTTGGAAGTATTTTCCATGAGAAATGCTTGGAATTCTCCTGTAAACAAGCAGGCATTGGAAACACCCTATCGTGACACCTTATCATATCGTGTATGAGATGATTCTTCATTCCCAAATTCCACTAGTTTTGCAGATTTACTTTCTTTCACGTTCATTTTGAAATCTTTTCAACCCGGGGTTTATACATCAGGCAGTTCTATCTGGAGAATCTGTTGAAGAGGAGTTTTCTTCTCCTGTGCCTACCAGCCTTTTGTGCAATCTTCTCCTTTTCAATACCAGGAGTTGGTACATGGAGAAGTGAGATGGAGAAACAGAGGTTTGGCTGTACACCTCTACCTTTTTTATGCCCCTACATTACATCTGTTCAATGAGAAGCCTGCCCAGGCCTTACCCAGTCTACAGTACTCCATGTGCTAGTATTTATAGCAATCTTCAATAGCTACCAGTGAAGAGTTTTTCTTCATTTGGCATCTCAAAGACCACAAACAGATAAAACAATGTAAAAGGAAGAGTAATCCCATGACAACACTTTAATAATCACAGTAACCTGTGAAAATGTCACATACACAAGTATCCCTCTGTTTGTTTGGGTTTTGTTTTTTAATGTGATGATGAGCCTCTCTTAACACTTAGGTAAACCTCAGGCATCCATCTGTATGGATATATATTTATAATTCACATTCAGGCATCTAAAAATATCTTACACTTGCAGCTGACGAATACTACATCAGTGTGAGCTGAAGTGACTTAGTATCTCTGAAATCCAGGTCACTCACTGGGTTACCTAAATATTGATTTAGGTGCTTCACTTCAGACACTCAAGTCTGACATCTTTGTCCTTAACTGGTACTTTCTTCTCTATACATCCAGTGCTAAAGATGTCAGTAAAAATAATCTTTCACTTGATTTTTCCCCCACTTAACTTTCTCCTCAACTAGTTTCCCGTGTTTTCCTGATGTCCTATTTCCTTCCCACTCTCACTTATCAGTTTCCACACTGAAACTGATTGTTGAACATATCAAAAGAAGATTATCCCTCATTTGAAGTATTTATGGTTCCCCAAACCAAATCCATTTTCTCTATGGCTTGTACTACTGGTTAAGCCATATAGAAAAAAATCCAATTTACTGGACATTTTCCTGTCTTCATTCCTGCCTCTCTGGCTGCCTAGATGGGTTGTCAACTCTGATAACCGCATCAGGCTTTGTGCAACTACTCATCTCTAAGCAGTCTGCACTGTACTGGTGTAACCAACATCAAGTATCTTTAATTGTCTGTTCTTCTGACATGTAACTTCATGCACAGATTGTCTCTGCCCTGCACTTACCTCCTGCAGAGAAATCTCTCTTAACAGCAAATTGGCCACCTTGCACCTTCCCAACTTTCAGGACTACAGATTTTTTTATTAGCATTGAGAGCCAAGATGATGGGAGTAAATAGGATGAGACACCAGGTTTTCAGGTGAAAGGAAGCCTGTCCACTCAAAACAGTATGTGATGTTTGGTACAGAGAGAACTTCTACCCAGTCCTTCTGGTCCTACTACAGCCTGTAGACCTCTACAATCCCACTGATAATCCCTGACCGAACCCACAATGAGGTGCCAGTCTTCTCTTTTGTTGCCCATGCTGGATGGTATTGCACAGGGTACAGATTTAGCCTAGTTTGCATGCACTACACTCTCTTCATTTCAAAAGCTGAGAATAGATCTCGTCAGCAGTTAGAAGAGTGGCAGATGAATAGAAAAGAGGCTACCTTGGCACCAAGGCACCATACCAGGCAGAGGGAGAGATGCCAGAGAGCAGTGAACTTTGGGTGGTGAGGAAAGAAAACTGAAAAGCAGGTGCTTGCTTCTGGGATGTTTCCCTTTAGACCACTTACAGGAATACATTTACCACCTATGCTCTGAAGATGCTAATATGGCAAAGGGAAGATAGCAAGGTGAACCCTAAATTTCACATGCTGAATTGAAACCAAGTTTCTGGAATTAAAACATTTATCTTCTTGTAGTACCAAAGAATGAACATTTATTAACCCAACCGTGGCGGGAAAAAAGCTAGAAGGAAGAGTTCAGCTGCTGCTATATTCTTAGGGTATTTAGATTCACCTTCTAGTTTGGCTTTGATAACAATGAAACTATTTTACTGAAATGAATGAGCAACTAATTTAACTCTCTTGCCCTTAGGGAACAGATCTGTAATGCAGAAACAAATAAAAGGCTGATGTTAGAAAAACTTCTTAGTACATCTTACCTTCATGGTAACTGATAACTGAACATAACTGATGTTTGACACCGTGAGAGTTAGATTATGTGGGGCTCTCACTTTTGGGACATTATTTATCATGTATTCACCATATGTCATTCTCTAAAATGACCTAGGGCACAGCAGACAGTCTTCTGAAACTGAGCTTCCTAAGTGACACTGTCTACTCTAAAATGACTCTGCACCTTTCCTGTCTTTGTTCTTTTCTTAACACTTAGATAGGAATTATTTTTGCAATAGGCACATCACCAAGCAATGTTTATACTGTAAAATAGATACAAATTGAATTCTTGTGTGCATTTTATTGGTATCTACTTTAATCTGACAGAAGGAATTCTGACTAAGTAGGAACATCTAACATCTGTCTGAATGTGTGACTTTATTTTGAATGATACTTTCAGATATTTAAAGGTTATACACATCTTAGAACACTATTCTAAAACAATTACAGTATAGATTATTAATATCACAGAAATAATTTGCAAAGAAAGAAAAAGAAAAATCTAGACATGTTGCTGCTTTGAATAACTATGATGTAAAATAGAGGTTTGCAGTGTGAAATTTTCAAGTGAAAATATGTTAATATGTCTTTTAAACAGTATACTATTTTTGAAGAATGGGAGTATGAATTTTTTGTATTAATTTATAATCTACTTAGGGCTTTTGGCTTTACAAGTTTAAAGGACTGTGCAGACAAAGATAGTAATTAATAGTACTGTGAGATACTCTGCCTTTGTTGCACTTCTGTACTTGATGATTAAAGTACGGGTCACCTAGTGTACAGGAAACAAAAGAATTATTATTCTTCATTGTGGAGCTTCATAAATACTGACTACTTTTTCAAATCTTGTTAAATTCAGAACTTGACAAAATTCCTAACATACAAATGTCAGACAGTTATTGAGACTCTTCTTTATTAAATCCCATTCTGGTTTTCAAAGGAACTGTAAACTCAGAATGTGAAACTGTAAACTCAGAACATGAAACTGTAGGGCAGTCTTCCATACGCATCTTCATCAGTTTATTGTTATAGGGAGATTTTAAATGCGAGTATGAAACTTGCCCGGTTCCTCTTATTAAGGCCCTAATTCTGCATCTTTGTGCACATGCTTGATAGGCTATGGCAGTTCCTAATTACACAATATGTCCTGTTTGGGTCACTGGAAGCTGCATCTGTGCATCTGAGATAACATGAAAGTCTATTTTTACACCTGCACTGTGCTGACCTGAATACTTTGCTCTGCCCGGTACCACAGCTTCCCACACCACATCTGTTAACATTTTAATCTGGTGTACGCTGTATGCACGTGAAACAAATGAAGTGCACAAATTGCTCAAGGGTTGGAGCTGCCTAAAAAGCTGTGCCTCGAAGTATAGGTCCGTGTACAAAGGTGACTACTCTGTTTCACAGCGCTTGGACAAGCACAGAAAACCCGGTACGTAAGTGACAATAAACCAGTCTATAATTACTGCGGAGCCCTCTCTCAGCCAGGTGTTGGCCTGAGGCAGGGAGTGCACACAGACTGAAAAATGTGAGAGTCCTGTACCGGAGGGTTAAATGCTTTGTAGAGAAACAAATAAAAGAGATAAGAGAGAGGGAAACGGGTGAAATAATACTGTCAGGAGGGTAAGGTTCACAGGGCACAGATTAGCCCTGTCACACTGACAGAGGAATAAGCGTCCCAAAATCACATCTTTCAAAATCAAGCTTTCCATCATTGCCACCCAAGGTCGGAGAGGCCTCGGGCGCAGCTCGAGCGCAGTCCAGCTGGGCACAGCCACGCGCTGTGAGTAGCAAGCAAGACCACTAATTCTGCAATCAGATTTCAGATCCAGGGGCAAAGCAAACGAGGCGCCTTTGACAGCAGACACCTTCTGTGACCTGCAATGCATTAGCATGAGCTGTGCTGTCTTTTGCCACATGGGAGTCCCTGGAAATCTGTCTATCTCACACACACCTCCCTGCCCACCTGTGACCTGTTGGGAATCCCGTTACCCACTCAGGGAGGATGGGCTGGCAATGATTTAGGAAGCTGGGCAGCTTTCAGGAACAATGCATTTTACATTTACAGGAAAGTATTGTTTTGTAGCCTTGCCATACACACATCACTTTACCGCAGGGAGTCGAAAGGACTAAGGACTGAAGCAATGGAGAAATTATCTTCACCTAAATTCAAGAGTTAGAAATGAACAACCAGTAAGCTGTCGGTTCATACAATACCTATAGTTAGTCACTACATCACATAGGAAACAGAAAAAAAAAGTGTTGCCTCTAAAAGTCCTAGCCATAACATCACATTTCAAGGACACTCTCATAGACGATTCTGTGTCTTTGTAGCTATGTGTGTCAGCCCATCTCTGTAGCCAGTGTAGGCTAATCTCACCCTGTTAAATGTCTGAGCTCTGATTCTGTACAGGAAAGGGAAGCAGTTTCGAAGGCAGTCCACTATCAAACCTCCAGTTATCCTAATCTCTTCATACTTAGTGGTTTCAAGGCTTGTGAAGATCTATTACTTTAATTTTCTATTCTATGAAGGTGTGACTCACTTCCTACTTGGTGTCACTCTTCATCCTCCTGTCTCCTCTGCATACATTTAACCTTAGGATGGCTTCTTCCCTTGATCCTGCATGTTTCTGCTTCTGTTTTGCTAGGGAAGTAAATGATTCCCCCTCTTTCTTTTTGTGTATCATGCTGTTTTTTTTACAATCCCCCATGCTGTAACCTGGGCCCTGCTGGTCACATCATGTTCCACAGCTGATGTTGGTGATTTTCTACAATGCCTGATGCTTGTCAGTCTTTATATCAAGTATATTGCCTTTCTTGTATCTACCAATATAACCAAATATTCTCTTTCATCTCTGGCCTCCTCTATGCATCTGGACATCCCCTCTTAGCCACTAGCGTGTGCTGCCCTCCTGCACTCAGACAAAGGTTTCTTTGGATATTACATTAATTCTCTCCAAGCTTTGCTTTAGTAGTTCCTTAATTTTCATCCTGTACCTTTGTGACCTGCTGGTGGGTGTCACAACTCCATCCTAGTATTGATCCCTTCAGAAACTTCACTGACCAGATGCAGAGGTTTAAGCTTCAACATTCAGCTGGTCTCAGTTGGCACGTTGGCAGCAGCTCCTGGAATTACACCAGCTTCAGGGGACTACACTACTTCTGGAGCATCTGCAAAGGGTTATTGATAAAGTTTATTCATATCTAAAATCTAGCTCTGGCAAGATGCCCAGGTTCATTCACAAACCCACTAAATCCCATGTCAGGTCTTCAATCCCCTTGATATGGAAGTACAGCATGGAAATCGAGCCTCTTCCCCCTCATGAATTCAGCAGCAGTCGCACATCTGAAATGTGACCTTTATGTGTAGGGGGCAAAAATAATTGACACATTCACTGATGGAAACATATGGAAACCAACCCATCTGATGTATCTGGCACTGGTGTGTTTGTGGGTGGCCATTTACAAACACTACAGTGTATTTATCTACAAAAAACCCTTCCAGGTTTTATCTAAATCAGAAAAGATTGGAAAAGAGGGTTTTTTTGTTTCCACTAAACACATCTGTCTGCTCGTCTATATACACTCATGCAGAAATTTCCAGTCACTCAAGTCTCCAGGGTGTTTGAAAATGTCTGAAGTCTCTTTAAAGAGCAGATTAGCATGTATCCTAAAAGTTAGACTGTAATACTATTTAACTGCTCTATTTTTCCATTATGGGCCTGTCAGCAGGAATATGTTGCCCTATAGTACATGACAAGTGAAAACGCTAGTAACATTGTTTTTCATAGACAGAAAAAATACCAAAGAAGCAATTTCTTAGCTAAAATGTCACCTGTTAGATGTATGGGGCTCACTATATTTTGTTGCCCTGGTAACGAATGGTGTAAAATGACTCCTTTGCACAGCTCCATCAGAATGATTGCATCCTGTTTTTTCCATCATTTTACAAGAGGCTGTTTTCATTCTCCCTTCCTGACCATATTAAGTGTAAAGAGATTGAATTACTGTGCTGTACCCTCTCCATCCGATGTGGATTTAAGAGTTGATATTGATGTACTGAGAACTGCGTTCTTCTTCAAGAAAAAAAAGCTACAAATTATAATGAATTTGACTTTTATGTATCGACCGCTCAAGTAGTGAAGTAGTGTTTCTGCACCCAGGGGATAGACATGGCATGATCAGCATTTTTCACTTGAACGAATCCAATTGATAAAGCAATATACTCAGTGTCACTTTGCTTGATCTCCAGGTTTAACAATAGTCATGCTAAAAGTAGATACATTACTCCATAAATTTTACTCATAAAAAATGTGCTAGCCATTGCTTTATACGGCTGCACTCTTTCCAACTTTTCACTGAGCAGGGCAGAAAAAGACGAACAGAAATATTGTGCCAAGAGCATGTAAGTGTGGGCAAGTGGCTAACAAGTATTGGAAATGCTCACGTATTTACAGCTAGAAAACCAAATACGGCAACGTTAGGTTGGTGGTGATTAGCTCTTCTCTTAGCACATGTGCACCTTGAGACCAAATGCCACCAGGTTGACACTGAGGCTGCATTTCTGGACAGCTGCAGAACGAAGTGAAGAGACATTACAAGAGTAGTAAGAGTATACAAAAACATTTTGAAAATTTCTGAACATTATGGTAACCTTTGGCCAATACCTAATTTTCTTGGTTATATAAACAACGATTGTATGGGTCACTAAGATACAAATGCAGTATTACCATAATACCACACTTAAAGACAATGATATGTCATTCATCCATCTTACAGAGGATTAAAGGCACAAAGACGATTACTAGCAATGTAACTTTTTATAATTAAACACAAGCTATGGAACATCATAATTAAAATTTTAATATCTAAACTTTGTGTGTTAAAGATTGTTTCTCTGTAAGATAAGCAATACTTTTAAAAAAAAACTGGTTAAACCTGTGCGTGTAATTGAATTTTTTACACAGAATATATCTTCTCTATAAGTAATATTTCAGTTAGAGTTACAATCCAGAAAAAGACGAAGGGAAAGAAGGTGAATGTTTAGTGAGTGTGTAAAAGTGGCCTGTGACATTAAAACGGTGGGAAATTGAGAAGGTCTGTTTTCAGATAGTTTATTGTACTCATCTGGGGCTCAATCCTGCAGAGAAATTGCTTGAAAGATGTATTTTAAGGGGTCCCATTGTCTCTTTTAGAAATTTCAAAGTGTCGTTCCTAAGCCTAGCATGTAAGGAAAGGAATACAAGACTTGACAGCAACGATTTCTTAATTAAGGTAGTTACAGAAAAGAAAGCCACAGGTCTTTGACCTTGAACTTTACTGGCAGTCTTTGAACTCAAAACTTCACAGTTCTGCACCTTAGGTTGCGTAACTAGTGAAGTCACCTATTCACACTCAGACCATTATTTAGGCACCAAATCTCACAGTGGGAAGAAAATAAATCACTCAGTTTGAGATGAACTGGAATTCACCAATACTCTATGAATGCTGTGGGAAGCAAAGACATGGACCTGGATGGGTTCTCCAGGCCCTGACTTTCTTGCTGCTGCTGCTGGACTTACCTGGTCACCCAGCAGCTGCAGCATGTCTGGACTGAAGTGTCCCTGTAGAAGGGTGATAGAGGAATCGTTGTGTTGGGTTAATGTCTTTAAAGGTTGCCTAAACGACATGAGATTTCCCACTATGACCCCGGCAGGTTTGTAAATCTTCTTTGTACCTTTGCAGTACCTCTAAAACCAGAGTTGCATAGCCAAATTTGGTTAATTTTAAATTTTTTCCACCTTCTGAACTGCTTGACCTCCTTTGTCAGCTATTCCCACCATTTTTCATACCTGAGAAGTGGATCATATGCAGTATGTTTTGGCATACCTCAGTCACATTTGACAAGGATAAAAATCTCTGCTCAAAAAAAGACTCTGCTTGCAAAACTTGCTTCTGTCTTCACAGGCCATACTGTCATTTTCCTATTCCTCCACCAAAATCCATGCATTGGGAGCAGCTGACTCCACCTGGTGAAGTTAAATGGATTACCAGAGGAGCTGACTCCGCCTGGTGAAGTTAAATGGATTATTCATCAGAGCCTCGGATATGCAGGAAATCCCAGATGAAGGGCAGGTTAAGATTCCCATTTGCTTAGCAAAGCCAAAGTAATAGTAATAACAACAACAATAATAATAGCTTCCTAAGAACTAACAATGGGACAACGCCTGGCTTGTGAGCAGCTGATGGGGTGTCTGTCTTCATGGTGCACATTGTTCTCCTCAGAAGCTGCAGTTGGTGTAAAGTACTGTCATTTATGTATACTTTTTTTTTTTTTTTACTGTGCTGTAATGATGGCCTAGAGGATAATCTTCTCTCTTTGGGGGAGCAAGTATAAGAGGTTTTTCATTTTGTGCTCAATCACTGAAACCATTCCTCATCCATATTTTAGAGGAAGGTGAAGGCTGCCACGCATTACTGCCCTGTAAAAATATTTCCTTTGCAGGATTACGGCAGCAGGAGGAACTAACAAGCATGGAAAGCCCTTTCTGGAGCGCGTCACACCTAGTGGGCTTGGGCGGTCAGCTGAGAAATTTCAGGGTGGCTGGGAGTTCGGGAGGTAGGGCACATGTCAGGGAAACAAGTGCCGTGAGCGGTTGGAGAAGTGGAAAGAACAGAGACATGGCGACAAATAAAAACCCAGCCTAATCTCCCTCACCTTTGAGATGTTGCTGCTGTTGCTTTCCTGGCTGAAAGAAGCTTCTTCCCTGCCTTCTCGGCAGTATTATGAAGGCAGTGATTTATGTTTTGGATTCATGAACACACTATACTCACACCAAATTGTACTGCTGCTCTCTTCAGAAGCAAAAAAGGCTGACAGCCTCCTCTATGCAGCTCCGGGTTAAATTTCTGATTATCATTTTCCTGGACTAGCTGGAGAGAATGAGGTGGAGAGAGGGACAGGGGAAGAAAGGTGTTTTTTTTTTCTTTTTGCAGGGTAATTGGATCACCTGCCTACAATCATCTCTGACCTTTGGATAAATAGAGGACTCCACTTTGCTGCACTTGCACGATCATTCAGTGCTCACAAGCATAAATAAGATTCATTTTAAAAAAGGTAAATCCCTCTGTAAGGATAATTAAATGGTGCCGAGGAACCCTACCATAACAAAATTCCTGAATGGAAGATGAACTTTGCCTCCTTTATGTGTGTGTGTGTCTGTGCGCACGCGCGTGTGAGACTGCGGATAAGTATTCCTCATACAAACACATTGACAAATGTAATCTTTCTTCACCTCTATTCACTGTGATCCTTCACAGTAAGGCAGTACAATTGTCTTTCTTAAGCCTCAATATCCCTCTCTTCCACCCTTTTCCCCCCTGGAAGGTCATTTTGAAATCTCTTTTGACAGTCCTAACTGATCTTATCATAAATCATCCAACACACACACACAGAGGCATAGCACCTAATCAGGATGTTGCTGGCTAATTTAGCCCTGCTGATTTGATATAACTGGATAGAATTTTATGATACCCTGTGATTGTAAATATGTCTGCTCTCATTCACAGCCTGGGAAGGCTGGAGGGCCATTACATCTTAATTGGGTAATTTCTTTTTAAATCTCTGCAGGCTGGGTCGCTGCTTCCGCAGTGGCTGGGCCAGGGCGTTGATTTCAGTTCCTGTCTGGCTCCACAAAATTCTGGGAATATGTCTTCCACCTATTTCTGGCATTTTGATTTTTAAGGGTCCTAAAAGGCCACAACTGGCATTTTGGCAATATACAGTGTGTGAGTGGGGGGAGCAGCCTGGAAGCAGGTGACACATTCATGTTGAGAGAGACAGAGCATGCAACTATGCCCTGCGGGGATAGGGCATAGGGATCAGGGTGGACTGAGCACTCTGGGTGGAGAAATTCATAGAGAATACACACGGGCCAGGGAAGATGTTTGGAGTTATCTTCATGTTTTCTCATTTACAGACCTTAAAAGGAGACTGAATTCATCTTTCTGTAGTGGAAGGACGACAATTACGGACTTGCATTCCTCTAAAATAGTAATATTGCCTTTAGAGAGATACATTAAAAAAAAATGGTTATGTATTTATGGACATGCATACATGCACATGTATGTATACATTTTCATGTACATATATTTCTTTTTATTTTTGGATGTATTTAAAAAATGTTTGCCCAGAAAAGACCAGAAAACCCAAGGATTTATCACAGTTTCTATGTCTTAGGTCACTGTTACAGAAAACATTTTACTGACATTTCTATGCTGAACACCAGTTCTGTAAAATTGTTTTTTGCTCCTTGTATAGCTGGGCAATGGTAGGAAGGCTATTGATGAACTACACAGTATGGTTCTTTTAATTCATACACTTCTCGATTAAACCTACGCCAGGCTAGCAGCAGCCACTGTCACTTGTTCCAGCAGGTTTTTTTGGTGGTCTCAGTCCAGTTTCAGCTAGCAATGGAAATGCTTTCCTCCAAAGCACAGCCATCACAGTTTGCACTTCAGACTAAGGGGCTAAAGAACAACAGGCAGCAGTAGCCTGATGAACATCACTCTGTGATGCAGTGGCTCAGAGGGGAAGAGACACACCAGTGGGTCAGGACTGGGGAAAATGCCATGAATTGATTTTATGGACAGCAAGAAATCAAGCCATTCCAACTGATACCTGTCACTGCAGTTAAATTCCTTTACCTTGCTTAAATGTTGATGAACAAAATGATGATGAACAAAAAAAATGCCACAAAAAAACCCCAAACCGAAATGTGTGGTTATTAACTATTTTAGAGGACAAAATCCGTCCTTCTGAATGCTTCAGGCTGCACAGTGACAGTGCCAAAAGATGAGCAGAAGAGTGCATGCACTGTTTTTGTAAGGAGAAAAAAGACCAGGGAGTGGGAAATCATGGGGTGTGATTCCCACAACCACTGAATCTACTCAGTAAATTATTTTTTCTTTAAAAAGAGGCAGCAATCAGTGCTGATTGAAATACCTTTGAATGCAGTTATAATGAAATTCCATTTCTCGCCCATACCAGAGTTGCAGCCATTGTTGGTAATGGTCTCCTTCAGAGCAATACAGTCATTGCTGCCTTGTGAGGTACCATGGGAAGCAGAGGCAGGCGATCCCTGAATACAATTTAACAATACGAGTTTGCTGTAGAGTTATGCCCAGGGCTTGTCTGCCTGCTTTCTGGATCTATCCTGAGGAAAGGAGAATAAGCTACGCATATTCTGAGGGAATGATGAAGAAGCACCTGATAAAGTGTATTTTTACATCCAAAATGACAATTTGGCTAATTATACTTTGTTGTCGAGATCCCTATTATGGTATTGTGTACATATAATTGTCCATTGTTTTAGATATTGATTATGCTGGACTGTAACTTGTTTTGTGGCAGGTCAAACCAAACCTGGTTTCGTATGACATGATATAACAACAACCCTGTGGATGAATCAGAAGAACTACTGATTTAGAGGAACCCTGAGTGAGAAGCAGACATAGTGCTCTAATCACTCAAAATAGTTTCTTTGCATTCAGTGCTGCTGTTGGCCTGCAGTAAGTAACAGGTGATTTTTGTTGTTATTGGATAAGATGAAAAAAATAAGGTCCTTTCCTCATTTAGCTTCAGTTTAAAGGTTATTGCCTGGCAGTAGGGTTTCTTAGTTTCCTATATGATTAGAAACACAGAAGAGCTTTGGATGACACACAGTGAAAGGGTATATCTGGCTGTCATATTTTCAGCCCTGACACTATGAAGTGCTTCCTGCATCAGCTGCAAGGTCCACTCCTCTCTGTTATTTTCGTAAAGAGGTTTATGTCAACCAGTGATCTTTTGTCTCCCTCCAAATCCGGTTCCTAAAGAACGAAAATATCGTGAAAAACACATCTCTTCGTAGTAGTTTTCCCCAACCAGCAGTGCATGCATTCTGGCCTTGTAAAACATTCTTCACAATCTTCCTCTCTGCTTTAAAATGAGGCTTCCTGACAGATTCTGATAGCACTGGAGCATCCTGCTCAGCTGCAGGTACGTGGAACTCACAGTGGGCTGCTCCCAATCCTGATGAGCTGCAGGGAAAGGGCAAACTGTAGAGAAACTTGGGATATGGCAACAATCAACACCCGTGTATCAGCCATAGGACACCTCATGAAACAAAAAGGATTCTACCTGCCATTGATCCCTGACTGCTTTGCTTGCTACGGTGGCCTAAAAAGCTCCTATACTAGCAAGGCTAGGGAAATTCTTCAGTAATCCTTAGTGGGATGGAAGAAGTGGGATTCATGTCATCTAACCTTAGGCAGCTATGGGGTTGATGCCCACAACCCCGAGACTCATGCTTGTGTAGGCAATGGAAAGGAAGAGGTGTTTATTTGAGACTATCTCATTTTAGTGAAGACTAAAATAGGTCAGAAGAGTCGCTTCTTATATATGCCACCTTCTCTACAGTGACCGCAAAAGGAGTCCAGAGAACTAGTCCTGGTGTACACACACACTTTGCAAACATCTAGAGTTACTGAGATGAATCCACCAAGGTTTTTGCTGAGTGGTTCCAGCTCAAAATAACAGGAGTGACATAGCAGAAACTTACCTTGACAATGTGTTGCTCTATGAGCTCTCAGGGTAAATTAGGAGTAGGAGAAAACATTTTCATAACACTAGTGTCCTGTCTAAAACATTGTATGCCTTAAAAAGCCACCACACCAAACAATAAAGGCCAAACCAAAACTCTTGTACTGGCATAGGCATATTTTAAACTAGTGCAGCTAGAGGATGATTTGACTGTACAAGCTTAAGTAACTCTGGTAGAAAAGCCAGGAAAATTAAGAGTTTCCTGACCAACTTCAAAAAATGTCTAGGCAACACCTTTATACTGTAGTGTACTTCATTCGAGTAGAAGGGATGAAATATGTTTAAATGACGTGCATTAATGAATATGTCTGCATATTCAGTGACTGCCCCTTGTGTATTTCAGTAACCACACTTAAAGAGATCTCCAAGGTCCTTTGTTTCTGTTTGTGAGACAATGTCCTGCTTGGCCTTGGAGAAATGTAAAAAAAAGAATTGATGGCTAGACTCTGAAGCTATTTCAAACCAGAAAGAAATCACACATTTCTAATACTGAAAGTGATTAATGCTTTTGCCGAAACACAAGTTGTGCTTCAGTTAGATGTAAATTAATGGGCTCAGTACATAGATAGCTAGACAATGTTTTAAAGTGTGTGATATACAGGAGGTGAGATGAGATGATCTAGCAGTCCCTTCTGGCTGTGTTTCCTCAGAGATGTAAAACTAGCCATTGAGGCACAACCTCTAAGAAAATTTTGTACTTCTTTCCTTGGCCTCCTTTCCCCTCTGTCCACAGTGTCTTACAAAACAGTGTATCCCACATTTTAAAATAACGGATTCATCATCTGATTCTGCTTCCAAGGCAGAATAGCAGTTGGAAGTGGGTGACATTTATTATCCATGTTCTTCCTTCGAGGATCCTGCCACATGCCAGCCAGCCAGCCCTATTTGATGATCTTGCCAAATTGCCTGTTACCACTTGTTGGCTTTCAAAATACTGAATCAGAGCTTCTAGAAGCAGTGCATTGTCTCTCAGCATGCGTCATTTCCCGAGACGCTTAGCCAACAAAGTTTAGGACATAAGTGGGTAGAAACCTATTGGCTGCTCCCCATTACTCTGTGATGTTCCATTAATCATGCAAGGATGACTGAGATCCTTGTGCCTTGCAATGTTCAGCTCCTGCATTGTTTTCAAATCTAAGTGATCCAGAATTCAGGTGCCAGGGGGCAATTTCCTACAAAAGAAGAGGAAATAATGGAGCTGCATAGCAGTGCACTCTGTTTGATTTCTTTGTGCTAGGTGAGGAAAATAGCAGCTAGAATTCATCTCCTCCCTTAAAAAAAAAAAAGTCTCTGTAGCTCATTTAATGATGAAAAAGGTCCAGAGGCATAATGGCCATCAGAATGTGGTTGTCTACCTACCTCCTCCACTCAGATGCAAACTGGGGAGGTCATAAGAACAGCACTGAGAGACAGAATTGATTAACAGCACTTGAAAATAAGTTCTTGAGACATCTTGTTGGTGAATTTTCTGGAGCAGCTGTTCCAAGTCTTTGAAGAAGTCACCTTCTTTGCTTTGCAATTTTGAAAGACATGTAAAGAGCTATTCGACTTATAATTGGCCTTAATGAAGGACAGATCATATTTTCCCACAACAACCAAGAGAGGAGAGAAAGCCTGTGAGGTGTACTTTCTGGAGTAAAGACTTCCATCAAGATGGCACGATTTGTGTTTGCGCTACTGGACAGATTCATATTTAATGTCTTGTCAACAGATGAGGGCCATCTTCATGAAGAACTCTTTCATGAGTTTCATGAGTTTCATGGTGACCCAGAGAAGCACAACTGTGCTTCAGCCCCCATCCTCTGGCATCACAACCAAAAACAGGTATGAAGCTTTTACAGCTATAGACACCCAGGAGCAAGGTCTGCCAGGAGGACCTGCACCAGCAGCACACAGTAGATATCATAAAAAATGACGACGAGTGCTAGTTGTGGGGAACCCTCTGTTAAAGGGCACTGAGGTGCCCATCTGCCATTTAGACAGGGAGTCACATGAGATATGCTGCTTTCTGGGAGCTAA
Organism: Anarhynchus alexandrinus; assembly: GCA_008711295.1. Classification (NCBI taxonomy): domain Eukaryota; kingdom Metazoa; phylum Chordata; class Aves; order Charadriiformes; family Charadriidae; genus Anarhynchus; species Anarhynchus alexandrinus. The sequence goes on from VUYV01000029.1 coordinate 4,065,176, forward strand.
GGTCCAAGATGTTGCTGAGAGGGTGCCACAACTTGTCAGGAGTACAGACCCACTGTTACTCTTTCATGTGGGCATGAATGACACCACAAGCTGGAACCTGGGCAAAGTTAAGGAAGACTATAAAGCCCTGGGGGCACAAGTGAAAAAATTGGTGCCCAAGTTATCTTTTCCTCCATTTTACCAGTTAGAGGAAAGGGATCAGCCAGAAATGGGTGGATAATGCATATCAATACCTGGCTACATGGCTGGTGCTGTCTTGAGAGTTTTGGCTTTTATAACAATGGGACATTCTTTGATGAATATGGCCTGTTAAAGAGGGGTGGGATCGTCCTGTCTAGAAGAGGAAAGGGGATCTTTGACAGCAGGCTGGCCATTTTGGTGCGGCAGGATTTAAAATCAAAGTCTTGGGGGGTAGGATCCAAGACAGCAATGTTCACGCCATCACATCCAACTGGAGAGTGAGCCAGGCCAACCAGAGCAGTGACAAATATTCCCAAGCTGACTCCCAAGATGAGATCCAGAAGGCCAACCACTTCAAGGGTGTGTATGGCTGTGGTGGAACCTCTTGCTCCCTTCCAGGGAAACCTGCATGCTCGATTCGCTCTCTGAAATGCCTGTACAGCAAAGCACACAGCACAGAGAATAATCAGGAAGAACTAAAGATCTGTGTGTGGTCACAGGGCCATGATCTCATTGCAATTACAGAGGCATGGTGGGATAGCTCTCATGACTAGAATGCTGTCATGGATGGCTATGTACTTTTTAGGAAAGTCAGGCCAGCAGGGCGAGGTGGTGCAGTTGCTTTTTATGTGAGAGAGCAACTGAAATATATTGAGCTCTGCCCTGGGGGTGGATGAAGAATGTGTTGAGAGCTTATGAGTAAGAATTAAGGGGCAGGCTAATATGGGAGACACTGTTGTGGGTGTTTACTACAGACCACCAGATCAGGAAGAGGAAGTGGATGAGGTCTTCCACAGGCAGCTGGAAATAGCCTCATGATCACAGGCCCTGGTTCTCATGGGGACTTCAACCACCCTCATATTTGCTGGAAAGGCAACACAGCCAGGCACGCACAGTCCAGGAGGTTTCTGCAGAGCATTGATGATAACTTTTTAACACAGGTGGTAGAGGAACCAATGAGGAGAGGTGTGCTGCTGGACCTTGTGCAAAGAACAAAGAAGGACTAGTTGGGGGTGTGAAGGTTGGGGGTAGCCTTGGCTGCAGCGACCATGAGATGGCAGAGTTCAGGATCCTGCATGGAAGAAGCAGGGCAAAAAGTAGAATTACAACCCTGGATTTTAGGAGAACTAGCTTTTGCCTGTTCAAAGACCTACTTGGAGAAATCCCATGAGATAAACATGTAGAAGGAAGTGTGGTGCAAGAGAGCTGGTTAATATTCAAACACCACTTCCTTCAAGCTCAAGATCAGTGCATTCCTATGAGTAAAATCAGGCAAAGGAGGCAGGTGACCTGCATGGATGAGCAAGGAGCTTCTGGAAAAACTTGGATGGAAGAAGGAAGTTTAAAAAACTTTGAAAAAGGGATTAGCCACTTGGGAGGAGTATGGGAAAGTTGTCAGTGTATGCAGCGATGCAGCAAGGAAGGCTAAGGCCCACTTGGAATTAAACCTGGCAAGGGATGTCAAGGACAATAAGAAGGGCTTCTTCAAGTACATCAGTAGTAAAAGAAAGACCAGGGAACATGTGGGCCTACTGTTGAATGAGGTGGGTGCCCTGGTGATGGAGGATGCAGAGAAGGTGGAAATACTGAATGTCTTCTTTGTTTTAGTCTTTAATGCTATGGTCGGTCCCCAGGAATCCCAGACCCCAGATGTAAGAAAGAGAGAGACAGGAGAAAGGAAGACTCCCCTGGTCGAGGAGGATTGGGTTAGAGATCTTTTAGGCAAACTCAACACCCACAAATCCATGGGCCCTGAAGGGATGCACCCATGAGTGCTGAAGGACCTGGCAGTTGTTACTGTGAAGCCACTCTCCATCATCGTTGAAAGGTCGTGGAGAACAGGAGGAGTCCCTGAGGACTGGAGGAAAGCCAATGTCACTCCAGTCTTCAAAAAGGGCAAAAAGGAGGACCCGGGCAACTACAGGCCAGGCAACCACACCTCTGACCCTGGAAAGGTGATGGAACAGCTCATTCTGGATGTCATCTCCAAGCATGCAGAGGAAAAGAATGTTATTGGGAACGGTCACCATGAATTCACCAAGGGAAAATCATGCTTGACCAATGTGGCATGACTGGCTGGGTGGATGAGGGGAAAGCAGTGGACATTGTCTACTTTAACTTCAGGAAGGCTTTTGACACTGTCTCCCATAACATCCTTATAGGTAAGCTTGGGGAGTGTAGGTTAGATGAGTGGACAGTGAGGTGGATTGAGAATTGGCTGAATGGCAGAACTCAGAGGGCTGTGATCAGTGGTGTAGAGTCCATTTGGAGGTCTGTAACTGGTGGTGTTCCCCAGGGGTCAGTACTGGGTCCAATCTTGTTCAACATATTCATCAGCGACCTGGATGAGGGGACAGAGCATACCCTCAGCAAGTTTGCTGATGACATAAAACTGGGAGGAGTGGCTGACACACCAGAAGGCTGTGCCACCATACAGTGGGACCTGGACAGGCTAGAGTGTCGGGCAGAGAGGAACCTAATGAAGTCCAACAAGGGCAAGTGTAGGGTCCTGCACCTAGGGAGGAATAACCCCATGAACCGGTAGAGGTTAGGTGTTGACCTGCTGTGAAGTGGCTCTGCAGAGAGGGACCTGGGAGTGCTGGTGGACAACAAGTTGACCATGAGACAGCAATGTGCCCTTGTGGCCAATAGGGCCAATGGTATCCTGCGGTACATTAAAAAGAGTGTGGCCAGCAGGTTGAGGGAGGTTATCCTCCCCCTCTACTCTTCCCTGCTGAGGCCACATCTGGAGTACTGTGTCCAGTTCTGGGCTCCCCAGTTCAAGAAAGACAGGGGACTACTGGGGAGAGTCCAGCGGAGGACTACAAAGATGATCAAGGGAATGGAACACCTCTGTTATGAGGAAAGGCTGAGAGACCTGGTCTGTTTAGCCTGGAGAAGAAAAGACTGAGAAGGGATCTCATCAGTGCTTATAAATATCTAAGGGCACGTGTCAAGAGGATGGAGCCAGATTCTTTTCAGTGGTGGCCAGTGACAGGACAAGGGGCAACAAGCACAAACTGGAACATAGGAAATTCCATCTCAACACGAGGAAAAGCTTCTTTACTTTGAGGGTGACCGAGCACTGGAACAGGTTGCCCAGAGAGGTTGTGGAGTCTCCTTCTCTGTAAATATTCAAAACCCACCTGGATACATTCCTGTCCAACCTGCTAGAGGTGAACCTGCTTTGGCAGGGGTGGTGGACTAGATGATTTCCAAGGGTCCCTTCCAACCCCTACCATCTGTGATTCTGTGATGGCTTTGTGCCTTTTTTTCTCAGTTCTCCATATGCTGGGAAGAGCTTCCACATCTACCTTTTTGCAGATAACCTGCCTGAAACTGGTTAAGGCTGAAAAGAGAACCACAGTTCCCAATTTCTCATGGAGTCTGTCCTTCCCTACACATGGCTCCAGCCCAATGAAAACACTGCAGGAACGTGTGTGCTAGATGTCACCGAGCTTCCTATTTTGTTTGCCAGGAGCTAACTCTGTGTTTCCATAGGGTCCCTCTCTGTGCAGATCTGAAGATGCAGTCTGGTCTTGAATCTCTAGCTAGTCAGAATACAATTCTTCAAATTAATTGATCTCATTTCCTGCCAGGCTTCTGTGCTTATTAGGCAATGTGATGCCAGCTGTAGTTCCTTAAGCACATCAGAAACAAAGGGCTATTATTTCTGGCTAAATTCCAGTAGGCTCATTACCTTCTGCTTCTTTTAAAATTCCCTCTGCAATTGTACTGGATAAGATTATTTGTCTTTTTTTTTTTTTTTTTTTTTTTTNGAGACAGGAGAAAGGAAGACTCCCCTGGTCGAGGAGGATTGGGTTAGAGATCTTTTAGGCAAACTCAACACCCACAAATCCATGGGCCCTGAAGGGATGCACCCATGAGTGCTGAAGGACCTGGCAGTTGTTACTGTGAAGCCACTCTCCATCATCGTTGAAAGGTCGTGGAGAACAGGAGGAGTCCCTGAGGACTGGAGGAAAGCCAATGTCACTCCAGTCTTCAAAAAGGGCAAAAAGGAGGACCCGGGCAACTACAGGCCAGGCAACCACACCTCTGACCCTGGAAAGGTGATGGAACAGCTCATTCTGGATGTCATCTCCAAGCATGCAGAGGAAAAGAATGTTATTGGGAACGGTCACCATGAATTCACCAAGGGAAAATCATGCTTGACCAATGTGGCATGACTGGCTGGGTGGATGAGGGGAAAGCAGTGGACATTGTCTACTTTAACTTCAGGAAGGCTTTTGACACTGTCTCCCATAACATCCTTATAGGTAAGCTTGGGGAGTGTAGGTTAGATGAGTGGACAGTGAGGTGGATTGAGAATTGGCTGAATGGCAGAACTCAGAGGGCTGTGATCAGTGGTGTAGAGTCCATTTGGAGGTCTGTAACTGGTGGTGTTCCCCAGGGGTCAGTACTGGGTCCAATCTTGTTCAACATATTCATCAGCGACCTGGATGAGGGGACAGAGCATACCCTCAGCAAGTTTGCTGATGACATAAAACTGGGAGGAGTGGCTGACACACCAGAAGGCTGTGCCACCATACAGTGGGACCTGGACAGGCTAGAGTGTCGGGCAGAGAGGAACCTAATGAAGTCCAACAAGGGCAAGTGTAGGGTCCTGCACCTAGGGAGGAATAACCCCATGAACCGGTA